>SEYY01023169.1:10000-22500 GCA_009176605.1 Armadillidium nasatum | reverse complement strand
TTAAAAATAAACCACTTTTATTTTTCTTAATAATAAAATAAGCTAATTAGGTTTCGTTATCAGAATCTTAAAAGAATGTTCTAGAAGAAAATTTTGGGAAACGAAACTCCTTATATGGTATCGTAAGGATTCTCCCCCCTCCCTTATTTTGGGGATATATATTTAACATTTCCTCGTTGTCCGAAAATTGAGACCACTTGTTTTTCCCATCTCCACAGCGGCAGAGGTTAGTAATTTTAGGTTCTCCTTTTTATATATATGTAAATTACACGTGCTAAATTTAATTTCATATTATTAGGTTTTGTCTCCATCATTATTATTATTATTATTTTATTATTGTCATTATTATTTATTGGCGTTTTCCAAATAAGTAGTTTAAAGTGTTCCTAATATTTTATTAACTTACTAAGAAAAAAATACACGTGCGGAATCCTAGTACTCCATCATGGCTAGGGTATAAATTTTATAATTTTATTTTAATCCTATATTTTGACGAAATAATCTTAACATTTATTATTAATGATATATTAGAATTTTATTATTATTTTATTTTTATCAATTTTCATTTTGTGACCGCCAAATTTCAATCATTTTTATTTATTTATAAAATTATCTCCATAGTTATTATTATTATTATTAAAATCTGTTTTGAAAGCAAAGGAAAAATTTCCATCATTTTTAATTATTATTATTATTATTATCTGTTTTTAGGAAAAATTTCCATTTTTTTTTATTTTTTATTATTTTTATTTCAAATTTGTTTCAACTCAAGTTTAAACGATATTTTTAATATTCTTTAATATTGGTATTATTACAGTTGCTAACTCGATTATATTAAAATATCCCCCTGTTCTATCTCTCCCTCCCCCACGCTGTTTTATCAAGGTTTATTTAAAAGTCGGTCTGTTTTTCTACCTTCTTTCTCCCTCTCTCTCACCCACGCGGCTTTCTATTAAGAGTTTATTTTATTGTCGGTTTGCTTTGATCTCTCTCTCTCTCTCTCTCTCTCTCTCTCTCTCTCTCTCTCTCTCTCTCTCTCTCTCTCCTGTTAACAAATATTATGATTAATTTTTTTGATAGGGTAATTATTATTGTAGTTTTTTACAATATTTTATTATTATTATTATTATTATTATTATTATTATTATTATTATTATTATTATTATTATTATTATTATTATTATTATTATTATTATCATTATTAGGATTTGTTATCTCTCTCTCTCTCTCTCTCTCTCTCTCTCTCTCTCTCTCTCTCTCTCTCTCTCTCTCTCTCTCTCTCTCTCTCTCTCTCTTCTCTCTCTCTCTCTCTCTCTCTCTCTCTCTCTCTCTCTCTCTCTCTCTCTCTCTCTCTCTCTCTCTCTCTCTCTCTCTCTCTCTCTCTCTCTCTCTCTCTCTCTCTCTCTCTCTCTCTCTCTCTCTCTCTCTCTCTCTCCTTTTTATCCTTATTAATTTTGGTAATCAAATTTTCAAAAGAAAACTTGAAAAATTATATTTATTGTTTTAAATATTTTTTAAAGATCTAATAAATTTTGATAAAATTTATTTCAGTAATATTAATTTTTGGGATGTTATGTTGCTAAATGTTATTATTGTCAATTTCATTTATTATAATTAGTTCAATATTGGTATGAGTTTTAATTATTTACTACGATATTATTTTCCATTCAAATATATTAATTTTTTTTTATTAATGTTAATTTTGCTTTTACCAATTTTTTTTCATTTAAATAATTATGATTATAATTTTAGGCTTATAGAATGGAGTTTGAATAATAAATTATAGATATAAGATGGTGTCTTCTTTTCAACCCCAAAAATCAGCAGAAATACAGCTATATATATATATATATATAATATATATATATATATATATATATATATATATATATATATATATATATATATATATATATATATATATATATATATATATATATATATATATATATATATATATATGTAAGTGGACGCGCAAGTTTTAAAATTTAGTCCGCAAACGCAAGTTTTAAAATTTAGTTCGCAAGAGCAAATTTTAACTTTTTCTTCAAGCGCAAGACCGCAAGCGCGCAACTTGTTTCAAAATTGTTGGAGCGCACGTGCAAAAGCCCAAACAAAAACAAAAATAAAAAACAGATTTTAATTTAATTTAGTCATTAAATAAATTTACTATACAAATTATTACCATACTATCTAAAATCTATACACCTCTAGCAAGTTGCAGTCTTTAGTAGGGATGCCGATATACAAAAAAAATATCGATATTTTTTTAAATATCAAATTGCCTTCGATACTATCAGCAATAAAAAAATATCGTTTAAATTATATATATATATATATATATATTATATATATATATATATATATATATATATATATATATATATATATATATATATATATATATATATATATATATATATATATATATATATATATATATATAACAAAATGCAACCATCATCCAACATACACTCACATGAAAAATACACACATTTTGTTTACATTTTATATATCGATACTCTTTCGGCATCCTTGGTCTCTCATTTAATCAACTCATTATACGCCAAAAAAGAACGATACAATCTTTCGACATATATTCCGCTAGCCTAAGGTAACCATATTTTTTTGACTAAAAATAGGGACGTTTCTGATATTAAAATTGCCCCCCCCCCCCCCCTTCAAAATACCTTGCCCGTAAGAGTTTTAAGGGGTGTATAAAGGAGGGTGATTTTTAATATAAAGAAGTAATACGAACGTTGTTTTCAAAAACAAGTCATATGATTTATTAGTTAAAGGACATTCTACAAAAAAAATTACAATTTTTTGCTTTCTTCTTCTCCCACGAGTCGCGCCCTGCCCTCTGGATGGCTCAATAATTTTTGCCAAATCTAAAAAAAAATCGGAACAAATGTCCGTCCCGATTTACCCTCTAAAAAAAATTGGGACTGTCTCGAAAAATTCAGGACGGAAGGTCACCTTACGCTAGCCTCTAAACTAGGTTCACCTCAAAACTGATTCACTCACAATTACTTCTCATGTTACACTTTTGTTTTTAACTTAATTTGCGCTACACATTCACTCTCAGTTTTTACATAGTATAATACTCGCAAGTGGTAAATATAAAAATGCATTTACCCAATAAATAATAATAGAGGAGAGTTTTACCTTTAAAATAAGCTAAAGAAAGCTTCTCAAAACACGCCGATTTTGTTTATTTACAACTTTACATTTAAAGTTGCCAGTTCTGAATTTTAGAACATATTCATTAATCATTATTCAACAATATATTTCCACAATGACGTCACAAAACTTAACAAATGTTGTTGATCTTGTTTTATACTTGTTTTCTTGCCTTTTCTTGAAAACTTTACAAAATCTTGAGCTAAATTTGCGCTCTTTAAAAAAGGTGAAGCGCAAGTGTAAGAGCGCCATTTTCTCAAAAGTTTGCGCAATATATATATATATATTATTTTCAACACTGCTATTGAGGATTCGAACCCGGGTCTCTTTGATGGTATACCATTGTGCAAACCACTACACCACCGATGGTACAAAAACGAGCCCACCAGAATTGCTACTGACGTATCGCCTAGTAAACAGTAGTAGTTCTGGCGTATTCCTTTTTGTACCATCGGTGGTGTAGTGGTTAACACAATGGTATACCATCTAAGAGACCCGGGTTCGAATCCTCAATAGCAGTGCTGAAAATAATATATCCACGGTTTATATCAGTACACCTGAGCATAGTGGCAATTAACTGAATAATATATATATATATATATATAATATATATATATATATATATATATATATATATATATATATATATATATATATATATATATATATATATATATATATATATATATATATATATATACAAAGCATATTTCAACTCAGTTGCATATATCAAAGTCAAAACAATTATTTTTCTGCATTGGGAAAACAAAATTTAACAATTTTACTCCATTTTTAATCGGTTTTATAAAATTTAGCGTCATTTTGTTTTACGTTTTTTCCAGCATTAGAACATACTTCAAACATTTCCCTATATATATATATATATATATATATATATATATATATATATATATATATATATATATATATATATATATATATATATATATATATATATATATATATATATATAATATGCAGAGAATTAAAGAATAGTCAATATTCAATTGGTCATCACCAGTACCATCAATATTAAATATAATTGTAAGAGGTTAATTATTGACCAATTTTGTGGTTGTGATCTTGTACATTTTAATAATGAAGCACCCAACTAATGAAGCACCCAAATGATGAATCACCCTAATGATGAAGCACCCTAATGATGAAGCACCCTAATGATGAAGCACCCTAATTATGAATCACCCTAATAATGAAGCACCCTAATGATGAATCACCGTACTAATGAATCACCCTAATAATGAAGCACCCTAATGATGAATCACCCTACTAATGAATCACCCTAATAGTGAAGCACCCTAGCAGTGAAGTACCCGAATGATGAATCACCCTACTAATGAAGCACTCTTATACTGAAGCACACTAATACTGAAGCAACCTAATGATGAATCACCCTAATGAGGAAGTACCCTAATAATGAAGCACCCTATCCACTCAATTTCCAAATTTTCTATCCCATTTTTTTTTTTTTTTAATCTCAATTAGGAGAGTGCTTTAATGAACACGTCTTAAAGGTATTCTTTTTTGCCATTAATAATTACCCTATTTTCCTATTTTCTTTGACTTCCTTGGCATTCTTTTAAATCCAACTAATTAAGTTATTTATGCCCATTCAATGCCTACTATGGGAACTTTAGTCCGGCATTCTTTTGTCCCTTTTAAACGGCACTATTATTTTCATTTCACCTCTATTTTATCTAAGAGAATGCCCTAATGATAAGATATAGAATTGACAATATACAAGATTTAGTATATATATATATATATATATATATATATATATATATATATATATATATATATATATATATATATATATATATATATATATATATATATATATATATATATATATATATATATATATATATATATATATATATATATATATATATATATATATGACTGTCGTCAAGAGTGAATGTCTTAAAAGTAGAATGGAAAAGAAATAGAAAAGAGAAGAAACCAGGTTACAAAATATTAAAACTCAAAAACAGAAACTTAAATAACGTGAAGCGAAATTATTTTTCCAAACTTTTGGAGGAACAACAAAACTTAAGAGCGTAATTCCTTTGAATGTTTTAAATGCTTCTTAATTATGCAGGGTCTAATTTTTTTAAAAAAAAAAAAAAATTTCATCCGATTCTCCTGAAAATTTCAATATAGACAGCTTTTTTCCCGACAAAAAAAACTCCATTCCTAACAAAATTTTACGAGGGATAAAAAGTTTAGAAGAAATTTGAGGTAAAAAAAATTGTTTCGAAAATTTTTTTTTCAAGTGGCCTCACCATATAGATTTACTACGGTGAGGCAACTTGAAAATTTTTTTTGGTCTGAAATTTAGTGTGTATTTTCCTAAATCTTTTCGCTACAAAACCTTCAAATAGACTTTTACTCCCAGAGTTATACAAAAAATGTTATTAGCCCAAAGCTGATCAACTATCGAAAAGAAAAAAATTAAAAAAAAAAAAAAAATTTTTTTTTTTTTTTTAAAAAAATAAAATAAAAAAAATTAAAAAAAAAAAAATAAAAAAAAAATACAACTGCTACATTTTTTATTTTTGGTGAGTGTATAGAGAAGTGATGGGGCTATAAATTCCTCTCAATATGTTATTCGATCCGATTCATTTGTTCCGAGATATAGCCCCTCAAAAAAGGTCCATTTTTTGACCAATTTTTAAAAATTTCAAAAGTTTGAGAGGCTATATCTTTCTTCAAACAAATAGCATTTAATAATGCACTAAATAAAAGTTGTATCCCTGTCCCTCCTTTAAACAATATCCAAATATAAAAAAATTGATGGTTAGGATTTTTTTAAAATAATTTTTTTCTACGGAAGGGTATGTTTTTTTGTTCAATCAAAGGAAAAAATTTTGAGTGCTTATAACTTTTTTCTACACCATATCAAAAATCGTATCCTACAAAAGCAAGAAATTGGGGCTAAGATTGTTCAGTAAAATTTTCAGCTCATGTGGACCAGTGGTTTGACCAGCTATTCACTTTTTTTTCAACATTTGACCCCAAATAACTTCTAAACTGTTAATCACTCGTAAAAACGTTAGAAATGGACTTTTTTTTCGTCGGGAAAAAAGCTATCAATACTGAAATTTTCAGCTCAATCAGCCAAAAAAAAAAAAAAGTTTTTAAAAAATTGAACCCTGCCCTTAATTAATACTCCAAATTTAAAAGTTTTTTTTAATTCTGGTCAACGAACTAGAAAAGTATAATTTCTTTAACAGTCGAAGTACACGAAGATTTTTTGCCACATTGTAAGGCCAGGGAAAGTCTTCTCTCATGTTTATATTACCCATTGAATTTTAAATTTAAAAGTTTCGCAAATAGAGATCAGAAAAGGGTATGACAGGCTTAGCAAACTGCTGCCGGAAACATAATAAATTTCTTGCAAAACTCAAGAAAATGCATCAGAAGCAAATTGACTCTTAGACAATAACTAGAAAGAAGTGGAGGATTCAGTAGACTCCTTGGGAAGACACCAGATGCCTTCAAGTAAATAATTGCTGGAATATAAGATTCTTGAGGATAGGAACCCTATTCTGCCCCTACTAACAGGCTCGTGAGCCTATTCTGGGAGCGGATGAAGATGAACGTAAAGCTATAATTAAATTTGTTTTCCAATTTATATGAAAGAAAAATAATTGAAATTGGATCACAATTATGGACCGACCGGGGCCCCGGTCCCAGCAAACCTCTGCCCCGGCCAATAATCAGAGAAAACAGGGGTTTATCTGCTGGGGTTAAAATTGCAAATTATACTTTTTTAATGGTGGATTAAATCAAACAAAATATAATAAAATTAAGATTTTTCTTCTTGTTTTTTTCAATATTTTCTTTTTTTTAATGTTTCTTTTGATTGCTCCTCTTCTGCTAGTGAATGTTCATCTATGTGTTTTGATTTCAGATGCCCCCATAAAGATTTGGTTGAATAATTTCTTGGGGCACAAGGAGGTCCTTTTCAAATTTCCTGGCTGCAGATGTTACATTTAGGTATTTCGAGAAAGTCCTGAAATATTGTAAAGTACTCCCATACTGCTGAAGCTGATCTTTTAGCCATTGTGACTGAAAGTATAAACAAAATAATAATTTTGAAACAATGTAGTTAAATGATTCAAATTTGATACACAGCAATAAAATAGCAATGATATGGATAAATACAGGTTATATTGATAATTTTAAATCTTACATTTTCAAACTTGACTTTAGGGTCTTGCCTAAGCAAACCTGTTGATTTACTATTGTAAATTAGAAAAAAAAAATCAAAAAATTTTGAGCTTTAAAATTTTTAATATACAAAATCTGTAATTTTCAGAATTTTTTTCCTGAGAAAATGCATATATTCATTAATTTAAGTGAATGATGACTATTCTACTCCTTCCTTATATATAAATAAACCTCAATTAAATTTATATCTAATTTTCTTAACCTAAAATTTCAGTGCTTTTGACCCTCTTTACAAAGCTTAGGCAACCCCGGCCAAATTTGGGAGTCCTCAGTCCAGGCAAAATTCCAGCCCTGGTCGGTCCCTATATATATATATATATATATATTATATATATATATATATATATATATATATATATATATATATATATATATATATATATATATATATATATATATATATATATATATATATATATATATATATATATATATATATATATATATTAACACATTATCCTTCAGGTTATGCGTTGATGTCAGCTGCAGCATTTCTGCTAATAATTCGCAGCTGTGCATAGCAGAAGCATGAGAATTATATGCATATATATATATATATATATATATATATATATATATATATATTATATATATATATATATATATATATGTAAAAAAAAATTTTTTCAAACAATTTATTTTTAATAAATTAAAAATTATATATATATAATATATATAATATATTATATATATATATATATATATATATATATATATATATATATATATATATATATATATATATATATATATATATATATATATATATATATATATATATATATATATATATATATATATATATATATATATATATATATATATATATATATATATATATATATATATATATATATATATATATATATATATATATATATATATATATATATATATATATATATATATATATATATATATATATATATATATATATATATATATATATATATATATATATATATATATATATATATATATATATATATATATATATATATATATATATATATATATAATATATATATATATATATATATATATATATATATATATATATATATATATATATATATATATATATATATATATATATATATATATATATATATATATATATATATATATATATATATATATATATATATATATATATTATTTTTTGTGATGAATAGATTGGTGAAATTTTTTTTAAAAATTCAATCTGAGCAAAATCAAAGCCTGACATGTCAGGTAATGAAGCGTTTGAAAGTATGAAAGTTAAGGAAGAGTGTGATAAAGAAGAAGAATGTTACAAACTTTACCAGTGGAGTGAATAAAGGAATGAGGTTAGCGTTTATGTCTGGGGTCGAGAAACTGACAGGGAAAATGGGAATGTGTCGAAATATGTGCTGCACAAAATTTACTTTTAGGAGGAGAGATTTTACATCTATTGAGAAGCTTAAATATTTTTTATTATTATTATTATTATTAAAAGTTCACATCTCACGGTCATTGCCCTGTTCAAGGAGAGGAACTTTTCTAGTTAATATATACCTATGATCCCCAAGTGGGATCGAACCGGCGCCCTCAAGCACGTGAGTCAATCACTAGTGTGTCCGTTGTAATAGCAATTTTAGGAGAGTGGAAAATTTTTTTGTGAGCAGGGGAGTTAATAAGATGAATAGTCCTTGCAGCACTCTTTCAATAAGCGTACTGTGTGAATGGAACCACACCCAAATGTGTGATGCATACTCCATGCAAGAGCGAACGATACTTCATCTCTAAAGAGCAAAAACCGGGGTGATGAGAAGAAATTCTGAAGTTACATTAGAATACCTACTGATAGACTATTTGGAATTAATTACTAGGTGATAATTTGTTGAAACATTGAGCTAAATCAAATAGCAAGAATATTAATGACCAAAATTTAAGGTTTGTGTGTTTTCGAAGATGATGATTAGGAAGATTACGTCGAGCAATGATATGATGGAAACGAGTTTTTGAGGGATTGATAACAACTATGTATTATTTCCCACAATAAGAGACTCAAAAAAAAATTAAAGGTCGAAATCTAGCAGGTGACATTCCTAACATCATTTACTTTACTGTTGTTATATGAGACGATTTTTAAAATGAGAAAAGCAATGTCTGCTGGAGTCGGCATAGTAGTGCACAGCTGATGGAGTTGAAAGAAAGAGCTCAGTAAAGAAAATAAAAAAGAAGAACCGAGAATAAGATATAACCCAGAGGTACAGTCGTGAACAGAAGTTCGTTCCTATTAAGCTGGAAATAAATATTTATATAAAATTGAGATCATCTCAGATTCAGCCAATCACAGTTCAGTTAAGCCCCTCTCAATGTTTTTATTCTCTTTTTATTCAAAATAGAGCTTTTATGACATGATTTCCATTTTATATAAATATTTATTTCCAGCCTAATAGGAACGAACTTCTGTTCACGACTGTACACTACTAATAGATATAAAGGATAAAAGATGACAGTCTTCAATAACTACCATAGAACGATCAGAAAGAAAATCAGATAACAGATACTGAAAGAGAGATGTTTAGAAACTAAAGTTTGTGCCAGACTCTGCAGAAGGCTTTTGATATGTCCAAAGAAAAAGCTAAAGCTTCACCAAAATGCAGGACAGGAGACCAAGTATCAGAGAAAAGGGAAAGAAGATTACCAGTAGAGCATTCCTTTTGTTAGCCATACTAGAGATTTGGTATTCAAATATTAAATTTATGACATAAAAGATTACATTAAAGAGAAAAGAAAAGTTGGGATTTTTTAGAGTTGTTCCTCTTCCTCGTTATATTATATATGAGCGCATGTTTTATAGCTGGAAGGAAAGGTCAACAATGAAAGGCAGAAAACTATATAATTTGGTAAGGCAGGGTGCAAGCTCAGAAGCAAAATTTTGAGAAACAAAGAAGGAAAACAGCTAGGAAAATACTTTCTTTTGTTGTGTGTGTGTGTGTGTGTGTGTGTGTGTGTGTGTGTGTGTGTGTGTGTGTGTGTGTGTGTGTGTGTGTGTGTGTGTGTGTGTGTGAGAGAGAGAGAGAGAGAGAGAGAGAGAGAGAGAGAGAGAGAGAGAGAGAGAGAGAGAGTAAATTACACCATTAGAAGAAATTACAGTGTTAGTTTTATGTGAATTGGAAGGACGAAAGTGAGAGAGGAGAAACAGCTCCAGAATTATCTATCAAAATTTCGTAGCAAATGTGGGAAAAAATTGTTAAATTGAAAGACGAGCTAACTAGATATCCTCAATAAATATATATTCACCTATTGAGTTAATACACATAAAATTATAAAACGATTAGATTTTAGAAGGAAATATTTAATTATTCCTTTATGTATATATCCTGCCCTTTCAGAAAGCGAAGGCTCCGAATCCAGCTCCGACCAGATCATATTTAATCCGGCCTTCAGTCATCCGGATTTTTCTTTAAAGACTTAAAAATAATCTGACTATTTTTGTATCATATAGAATAATTCTTTTATTACCTGTAGAAATATTTAGTCTTAATTTTCCCCATTGCTAGAAAATAATAATATAAATATATATAAAAAATGTATAATAATTTATTTTATAATTTATTAACATTTGAAATTTAAATTATTTATAAACTTTGTTCTTCAGGAAAACCGTTTATATTTTTATGAAATAAAATTTTAATTTCTGATTTAATTTGATTGAAATTATTATTAATAAATTTTCGCAAACAAAAAAATATTTTTTTTTTTTTTTTTTTTTTTGAAATTGAAAAAGTTTTTAAAATTTTAATTCACATCTTCGAATTAGATTTTAATTTATACTTAACAGTCTGACAGCTTTTCACTTATCACCTTTTCAACTTTGGTGGGATGGTGCCCGCCACAATTCCGTCACAAACATACCTATCCCTACCCTTCACCCCCTTTCACCACCGCCCTCAATCTCAATCTGTCCTCCGCAAGTCTACTACCTTCTTCTAAACTCAAATTCCTTCCACCCAAAATTTCTCTTACTCCATCCATCCATCTCCACTTTGGCCTTCCTCCCCTCATATCCACTTCCACTTTGGATCTAAGAATATTGCCCACCATTCTGTCCTCAATCATTCTACACATATGTCCAAAACATTTTAGCACATCCTCCTCCGCTCTATCAACTACACCCCTCTTCCATTTACAAAAAATCTCCCTTATTCTTTCATTTCTAATCCTATCAATCCTTCTCAATTTGCATATCGCTATCAAACCTTTCATCTCAAAGACATTCAAACTTTTCCTCGGCCAAGCATTTATCATCCGTGTTTCACACCCATACAATACAGAAGGTAAACACATGCATTCAAACATTCTTATCTTTATTTCATTCGAAATTTTTACTTTCTACCATACTTCTCTTAGGCCTCCCAACACTCATTCCCTCTACTACTCTGTTCTTTATTTCTTTTTCCGTCCCACCCTTACCTCCCATCAACATCAATCTCATGTTGGCACATTTCCCTTCAAACTCTCTCACAAATATTCTAAACTTTTCACCAGATTCTGCCACCAACACCGCATCATCTGCAAAAAGTAAAACGTTCACATCCTATTCACCCTCCATATTTCTCAACCTAATAACCTTCTTTAATATATATATATATATATATATATATATATATATATATATATATATATATATATATATATATATATATATATATATATATATATATATATATATATATATATATATAATATATAATAAAAATAAAAAAAAAAAAAAAAAAAAAAAAAAAAATAAATAAATAAATAAATAAATAAATAAATAAAAAATCTTTGTGTAGATTTCTTTTTATATAATGTGAGAGGGAGAAGGTTAAATTTTGTAATTCTCTCAAAATCGGGATTTTGCACCATTTTTATTTTATTGTTTATTTCATTTTTATTATTAAAGTTTTAGAACAGACAAATATTTGACAAGTTACCAACTTTTATTACTTCATTTGGTCCTTACGACTTACACGTATCAATCTATATTGTTGTAAGGTATATATATATATATATATATATATATATATATATATATATATATATATATA
>SEYY01023169.1:0-5000 GCA_009176605.1 Armadillidium nasatum | reverse complement strand
TGTTTTTATGTGGTATTATTAAAGGTTGTAGCAGGCATATTCTTGTACATCCCTATACCAGTAAATTAGAGAGTTAGTGTAGGTAAACAAGGATGTGATACAAGGTTTTTAGTTCATATTTTGGAATAAAGTTTTTATCTTTAGAAATGCAAAAGCAGCATATACAAGTTTGCTAAAAAGACATTTTTGAAGGAAGGTTTCTCATCGAAACTAACTCCTAATAGTTTCGCAGATGTGGTTCGATTTATGGTTGTATCTCTTGCCATTAAATTTAGCTTGATTGGAGTTTTAACGTTTGTCATTATTAAGTAGTGTGTTTTTTTTTGATATTCAGAGGTCTGTTAGCCTCTACTCATGCTACAGCATTCTCTAATACGTTAATTACTTTTGTGTGTAGTGTATCTACATTACGGTCTCTTTTTCTTTTTTTAGTATTGCTGTATCATCAGCGTATGCCGTCCACCGTGGCTCAAACGGTAGAGTGATTAACTCAAGTGCTTGAGGGCGCCAGTTCAATCCCACTTGGGGATCCTAGGTGTATATACTACTAAGAAAAGTTTTTCTCCCCGAATAGGGCAATGCCCGTGAGATGTAAGCTTTTAATAATAATAAAAAAATTAAGAAAGGAATTATGACAGTTTTAGAAGTCGTCAGAATGTATGTTAAAGAAAATTGGACCCAAAATAGATCCCTGAAACCCTTATTGAGAAATCCGAGTAAGGATTTATGATACATCTAATAATATAATATATATAATAATAATAATAATAATAATAATAATAATAATAATAATAATAATAATAATAATAATAATAAAATATGAAATTAATATTGTAAGTTTTACTTTTGTAATGAAATTCTGGACGTAAAACCCGTAGAATTTAGTTCAGTTTAAATTAGGAATATTTGTGGTGCTTCTCCCACTACTACTACTACTCAACAACAGTAATAATGAATAATAATAATAATAATAATAATAATAATAATAATAATAATAATAATAATAATAAAATGAAAAATATTTACTATATTACTTAATTATAATTTTTTTTTAATACTACTACTACTACTAATAATAATAATTACAAAAACAAAATGAAAAAATTTTATACTACTATTACTAATAATAATAATTAAAAAGCAACAAGTTAAATATAATTTTAATTATGATTGTAATTAGTATTATGATAATTATAATCATCGGTTTCATTATTATAATTATATTTATAACTATTATTATATAATAATAGGTAACTATTATTACTATTATTATTGTTTATAATTATTTATTAATATTGTTATTATGATCATTATCATCATCATTATCATCATCAATATTATCATCATTATTATTACCATCATTATCATTATAATTTACTTTAATTAATATTTTTATTTATCAATTTTTATTATTACTTCTACTACTATTTTTGTAACTATTTCTTCTCTTGTATCAATATTTATAACCAAATGCATTGAAAATTCTCTTAAAAATTTTCAGACTTGCCCTTATTGACAAATACTCGTTAACTGTTCTCGAGTTCACTTCAAACACTTTTTCCTCTCCAAAACTTTTTTTTACTTGAAAAAAAATTTTCCTTTTCTTCACAGCTGAAGAATTTTTTTTATTTTTTATTTTTCATTTTTTATTTTTTATTTTTTATTAAAAATGTGTGTATTTTCTTTGTAAAAAGGAAGATTGAAAAATTTTCACAGTGAAGAATAGTGACGATTGTTGATGTTCCATTTACTGTCAGCCGAAAAAAAATAACAAAAGACAACAAAAATTTTCCTGAACATTCCGCAAATAAAAGTACTTTTATTTTCCAGCCAACCTACTATAAATAAATAAAAAGCTTTGCTAGTTACCACAACACACCTGAGACAGGTGAGAATTAGATTTTATTTATAGAAACCTTCCTAAGAAGATCCTACCTGAGCTAATCTCTCTCTTACTTTTAACAAGAATACATATGTTTAAGTGTGGAATTTTTTAATCTCTTTAATTCTAGTTAAACCTAGATTAAAATATCCTTCTTTCACTAGTAAGGTTTTGAAGCTTGGATTCATTTTTAATATATATATATATATATATATATATATATATATATATATATATATATATATATATATATATATATATATATATATATATATATATATATATATATATATATATATATATATATATGACTTACTGAAATGATATTACATGGAAGTCATTAAATACATTATTTGGATTTTATTAAATGGATTGAATGAAATCCAAATGAAAAAGAATAATAAAAAAAAAAGAAAAAAAAGGGAAATAAATATTTTCCAATATTTATTATTAAAATCCTGGCCCCCAGGAAGGGTTATTAGCCCTGTCAGTATTTCATTCGAAGGATGAACCAAGGGTTTCTCGGGGCCGACGGCAAAAATACCCCCTACTGTTTGGCCAAGCCTATCACGGAATGCCGATTTTGATCCCACCTGCAAGCAGAATTCTGATGGTGTACTTATTACGCATAATTGGGCGGGGCTAAGCACAAGAAAAAAAAAAAAAAAAAAAAAAAAAAAAAAAAAAAAAAAAAAAAAAAAACTGCCCAAATTTCTCTACTCCGACCAGTACTTCGAACCCTGGACCACTCGCTGATATATATATATATATATATATATATATATATATATATATATATAGTATATATTATATATATATATATATATATATATATATATATATATATATATATATATATATATATATATATATATATATATATATATATATATATATATATATATATATATATATATATATATATATATATATATATATATATATATATATATATATATATATATATATATATATATATATATATATATATATAATCCCAACTACGAAATTCCAGAAAACATATCACTAATAATATCGATTACTTGTCAGTCTATTCTTGTTTGTCATTCAGGGTTACCAACCTAAATAAGACAAAAATATTTTTTTTTATTTCTATTCTTTCTTTGTATAGTATTCTAATCTGTTTAGTAAACAACAACAAAAAAATTTAAATTTTTAGAGTTGCTTTTAATGATTTAGTCACATTATTTTAATTTTATTTACATTATTTCTTTTTCACTGAGTTTTTTTAAGTGCTTTACTTATCACAATAGACTTCCCTTCCAATTTATTCCGTTCTATTACTCATTGGAAATAGACGTTACATTGAAAACAATACGAGTACCGTCGTGAATTCCATCAATTATTCCAAGTTCATTCTGCTTTTCAAAAGTGACAGATAGTTCGGACTTAGTAACTGTATCGATTGACAATGTATGAGACTCTCTTAGCTTTGTTAATAATGGCTTTATAGTATTGCCGAGTTTCTGCAGGATTCAGGATAATGTCTGCTTGCGTCCTGCTGGTCCTGCTTGTGTCCTACTGGTCCTGCTTCTTTCTAGTTGATGTCTAGAAAGTTTTCATCTGTCGCCTAGCTAAGATAATCACCCCAGCAGGGTGAACCACCCACAAAAAGAAGTCATCTCAAGGGTAGAACTACCAAATATTTTTTCACCTTCCTTGTAAGAGAAGTTCGTCCTAATTCTCCACTTAAAATGATTAACAAAAAAACGACTATCTAACATTTATGTCTTACTAATGTCTCTGATATCATTGAGCAGCAATCCCCCGATGTAAGGCCTAGTCTTCCACTACAGCGTTTAGTCATCTTGATTTACACTCACTATTTTCTTAGGACTTGCTAAAGACAACCCCACCTCTTACTTGCTAATCTTCCTTATATTTCAAAACATTCATCCCTACAATAAACACCACCATACTGATTTAAAATAGAATATGCTATATATATATATATATATATATATATATATATATATATTATATTATATATTATATATATATATATATATATATATAATATATATATATATATATATATATATATATATATATATATATATATATATATATATATATATATATATATATATATATATATATATATATATATATATATATATATATATATATATATATATATATATATATATAATATATATAATATATATATTATATTATATAAATAAATAAAAATATAATAGAAATAAATAATATTATAATAAATGAAAAATATTAAAAAATTATATATATATATATATATATATATATATATATATATATATATATATATATATATATATATATATATATATATATATATATATATATATATATATATATATATATATATATAATATAATATTATACGTGAATTGCTTGGACTAACTTTGGACCAATAATTGTACAGACCCCACCAAAGACAGACATTCAATGAGCAAACGTACCGTCCAAATGTTATAGAGTTTGTCATTTCTTACGAAGGTTATATATAAACTTTTTGTTAATAAAAATAAAAGTTTTGCACAGGATTCATTACATAGATCTGCAGTCAAAAATATAAACAAGTTGAGGTTTCTTGATATTATTGTTTAACTGAGTGCACTAGTGAAGGGATCAGAATGTGTGTCCCAAGTTGGAGTAAAAATAGAGTACGAATATAAATATAGATCAATATTAGCATATATTCAAGCAAATAGAAAGATGAGAAAAAAAATGTAATTTTAAACGGTAAGGCAAAATTTACTGCAAAAACTTCAGCTACAAATTGGAAGAAGACTTTAATTATTAATTATTATTTAATTATTAATTATTACTAATATTTCTAATAAAGCAAGAACAACTGTAATGATTTACTTGCTTTCTTCAATATCAAAAATTTACAACAAATACACACAAAAAAAAAAAAAAAATAAAAAAAATAAAACAACTTCCAAGCAAGGTATATTATCATACATGACATTTATATTAATTGAAATATATCCTTTGCAATATATATCCTTCATAACTAACTGTGATTAGCATACTCATATATTGTACTCGTACAGTGTGAACTATCTATTCTTTCTAATATTTCATGGATGGTATGTTAATACTCTTA
>SEYY01023167.1:37500-87128 GCA_009176605.1 Armadillidium nasatum | reverse complement strand
ATTGTGGTACATTAAAAAGAAAATTTTCATTTTCAGATTTGGAAAAAATAAATGAATAAAATAGAGAAAAAATATTTTTTATTTTATTTAAAATAAATTTTCAAATTTTTTATTCAGCTTTATCACTAATGTGGTTTTTAATCTTGCCCACTTATATATATATATATATATATATATATATATATAATATATATATATATATATATATATATATATATATATATATATATATATATATATATATATATATATATATATATAAAATAATGGTATGAAATATTTTTTTAATTTTTACTGTTGAAAACAAAATAGCAATTTTATATTAGTAGAGAATTTATTTGATTGGTTAATTGATTGAAGTTTAATTAAGTATTTTAGATTTAATAAAGTGTATTTTGTTCAATTTATTAATAATAATAATTTAACTAATTGTAGTAATCCAGTTTTTGTAATTATTATATATTTTATTTTTTGATTATATTTTTTCTTTTTAAATTTTATTATGTGCTGTAATGTTTCATTGATCGACTAATTTTGTATGGTTGTGAATATATATATATATATATATATATATATATATATATATATATATATATATATATATATATATATATATATATATATATATATATATATATTATATATATATATATATATATATATATATATATATATATATTATATATATATATATATATATATATATATATTGCTAATTAACTAAAAAAATTGAGTATTTTAGCGCTCGTGAAAAACTCTCATGTTGTAAGAAATGACTGTTTGGGAAGGTTGCGTTTTATATTTATTTAAAGTATTCTTACTTTTTAATATTTCTATTTATGAAATTTTTCTTTAAAAATATTTGGTAGATAGTGTTCTTTTTTTTTATGAAGTTCTTTATGAGTATTTAGTTTAAATTAAAAGATGCGCTGCCTTCCTTTTCTGTCATGATATCAATGTCTCTCGCACAAACTTTTAACATTGAGAGAATGACAAAGATATTAAAAACGGTTGGAGCTTTTTTCAGTCTCCCCCAATTGGGCTTCGGCCCTTATGAAAAAAGCTGCAATTGTAATTAATATTAGTGTTTCTTCATTTTGCCTGTTAGTGAATTTGTCATTCTTTCCCCTCGTAGTCTATCCATCAACAACACAGTTATTGTACATTTCCATTCTTCTTTCGCTTACTCAGTTTTAAGATGACATACCTATTTGTATAGTTCTCATTGATTGTTGTAGATATCCTATGATCGTTTGTCATCTTAATAGCGTATTATTGTTGTGGGATATAAATAGTTGCTGTACCGTAATTATAATGCTTCTCTGCTATGATGCTTTAGCATTAAAGAGAACACCTGAAAGGCGAATGGAGATCGATGACCGTTGTGTCATTTTCACTTGTAAAAGGGTGTTTGACTTTATCCCCCGTCATTCCCCTTTTCTTTAGTGTAATTTGTTGTTGATTGGGTAAATTGCTAAATTTCTTAAGGTTAACATCTATCTCTATAAATAATAAAATTCTATATCAGTTAAAGCTCTCTAGGAATAATTATTAAGTTAGCAGTCTTAGTGTTATGCGCTATATTAAGGCTGCTAGAAAACTGTTCTGGTCCTCTTCTTAATACATTAGATTGTCAGTATTGTGTGCCTTCCCTCTAGTTTTGGGAAGTAATAGGTGAAATGGGTGGCTGGTAATATAAAAAAATATGCAGCCCATTTTCATTGTTGTTGCTTTAGAGAATAGTGCAGAGATGGTTCATGATACTTATTCGAATGAAAAATATTTTTTTTGAAGTGCCAACTCTAATAATTATAATAATATAATAATAATAATAATAATTTTAATCATTTGAATTGTTATAACCTTCTGCACTATTCATAGCCACTTTAAAAGTTTAAATAACTACAATCATTGGTTCTTTACTTGCGTTTATAATTTAGTTTCGAGTTTAAGCCAAAGAAATCAATGTTAGATGTAGGGTAAATAGTTAATTTTACTTGGAAAAAAGTTTGAATCATTGTGTTTAAATGTTGGTATATATCTCTGGTGAAAGAATTATATTATATATTATATATATATATATATATATATTATATATATATATATATATATATATATATATATATATATATATATATATATATATATATATATATATATATATATATATATATATATATATATATATATATATATATATATATATAATTTTTTTGGTTTACAATTTCAAAGAATTTCTTGGAGGTATGAGTGACCATTTGATTTCTTATAGATTTAGGCAATAATTTTAAAGAATGGTATTATCCCCTTTTACCCTTCTTCTGAAAATATTGCCAAGATTATATAAACTAATGGCTATTCGATTTTTCTGAACAGTGCCAAAAAAATCATGCAAATTGAGAATCTCGATTTTTTTTTCTTGTTTTTGAGAAAATATATTTAATTCTGCATTCTGAAAATTTATTGTGAATGGAGTGAGAGTTGTAACGAGAGAACAAAATATATTTGGCTGTCAGGTTTGTTTTTTATTATCCCTATAATATTCCCAGATCACAGAAAACGTGTAAATAAGGTGAACTACAAAATTTTTTTTTTCTTTTGGAAGATTTTATTTTTTAATTAGTCTCCTTCCAAAAAACTATCCTGAAGCCTTGCTATTAATATATATATATATATATATATATATATATATATATATATATATATATATATATATATATATATATATATATATATATATATATATATATATATATATATATATATATATATATATATATATATATATATATATATATATATATATATATATATAATATATATATAGAGAATATGGGGAGGGGGGGAAACGATTCATACGAGTTTAGAGATTTGAAAGGAGCAGTGCCGATTGTAATAACGATAGTTTAAGGAGAGGGATGCAACAGTTCGACCACTAGAAAGAAACTGAAGAGTCTTAATGAGAGTAGGGGAGTTGACAGAATGAAAAACCTTAAACTCTCACTGAAATCCCAGTTCTCTTTGTCGCAACTAGAGATAAGAGAAAGATTACCCTCCTATCATTACTACTTACTTTTCAGTAGGTAATCTTTCAAACTGAATAAAGGGTGGAGTCGTTAACATTTGATTAAGTACGAAACGGAGAGACAGATCATCGATGAAAAGTAAATTTAAAGGATGAATGGCCACCCGTCTACAACACCTGCAATAGACAGTCCCAAAAGGAATTAAGATTTTATGATAGATATTGAAAGAAGTTCAGAAATCGAAGCTTTCAATGTGTCTAATGCCACAACAAAAGATTCTCCGAGATACTGTATCGAAGAGGATCAATAGTCAGAAAAATTGGAGAGATCATCAATTGAGTGTGTCTTAAAGAAGCTATACTGGCATTCAGAAATAAGATTAGAAGATTTATAGCGCCTTTCTTCGACACTTGAAATGTCAACAGCTGATTCCCATACTCGTATAGGAATCAAACTTGCTTTACTTTACAATAAGTCATAATAATTTTATCCGGTATTTCCAGACAGAATAAAATTTCATATTCCCATTGCTTCCCTTTCGTTCCACTTAGTTACTAACTTGTCTACTGAGCTGACTGATACCATAAATTACACAAATTCGCAGCTTTACGTCAATTCTCTTTTCGAAGAAGATGCAAGTTCGGACTCTACTGTCTCCTTTCACACGTACAGGTGGCTTCGTGCCAACCTTCACATGGTTAATCGCTAGTGCGTTCAACTCGTCTCGCAACAGGCTTACATCCACAGCTCACCCCACGGGGTTGGAGGGGGTTTGATCTCTGGAATGAGGTGGACGCAGTTTCCGTGATTACGCTCCCAAGGTATATCTAATATTTATCATTAATTTATTTGTATCCATATATATTACGATGTTGATGTTTCAGGAGAAATCGTAAGAAAATCAAAGAAATAAACATTTTTGAGTTTAACCTCGACATAAATCGGGCTCCCAACTCTACCCTTCCCTGGCAACTATAAATAGAAATAACAGAGGTTTTGATACCCTTGTTGATGAAAAGGTTGATACTACTAAACCCCAAAGAATAGTCTTCATAACCAACCATTTCTATGACCACATCTGTTCTGGTATCTACGCACATTCCAATTACTCGAATCTCACTATTTATTCCAGGAGCTTCTGCATCATCAGGGTCTTACACCTACTCAGAATATTCAACTCAAACTGTTGCTTTCTCGGTGCCGGGAAATTTTATATTTATGGAATGAGCCGGAAAATAATACTGTCGCAAAACCTTTCCTGCATCACAAGAATATCCAGAAGCGGATAATAGAATAAGCCTATAAACTATACAGAATTAAGATACCTAATTTTGGTCTTCAATCTCCTCTTCTAGAACCCAAGTGGTCACTACTTAGTCCTAAGATCTGAATCCTATCGCGCAAGTTGATGAAAGTTCTTTTCATTAGATATTACAATAGTCTGTTTCAAGGTTCTAATGATACCATGATTAATTTATCTTCAAACTGAAGATGAACAAAACGTATTATCTAGATTGGAAAAAGTATTTTATCAGCAACCGTGATTAATTTTTGAATGTTGTGCCACAATATATGACTGATATCAACTCTTTTAGTCTTAATAAAAAGTTTAATCAATATATGACTGATCAAAGCATAGTATGATTGTCTCAGCTATTACAGAACATGTTTAGTTATGCAATGTATTTTATGACCTGACAATTGTCAGATCTAGTGCCAGCGTTCACCTTGGAGTCCTTCGAACTTTATGGTTGGTATTTTTGAGTCCTTTGGAGTAGTAGTGACTTGGGTTTGCATGTTAGCAGCAGAGTTGAAACATTTGTTCGTAAATCAGCTTTATTTATTTATTTTTTTAAATTTTTTTGTAGAGTTCCTATACAGGTGACGACACTGTACACAAGATAGCTGGACGATGCCGAGACGGAAAATCAACGTCATCTAGTCAAAACGATAGACTGACAACGGAGGTAAGCTCAATTTCTTAAGAAAAGCGAAAATAGCAACACAACGAAAAGTGGATTTGGATAGTATTTCAGCGTAACGATTGTGTAAAGGGATGTTACGTAAGTCGGGGAAAAATTCGCTTCTAGAACCCGACAGTGCATCACAGCCAACGAAGAGATTAAGGACGTACAGCGAAACGTTTAAGCTAGAAACCAGGGGGGTTGCTCCTGAACATGAAATAGCTATGAGTAAGATAGCCGTGGCAGATAAGTAAGCGAGTCAGAATCACTTCCCTGCGGCGACCCAGTCTGCATAAGTCCGGACCCACACGAGAAGTATGACACTACCGAATTGGGATACTGAGAATCCTAAGTCCATTCCACCGATGGTGAGATCGAAGCGGGATCATTTACGACCAGACCCTCATTCTTATTTGCACCTTCTTGACCCGTTAAAAACGAGGGTCTGCAGATAACTACAGGTTTTTTCGATTATCCATCAGTCGCTATCTACAAACTCAATTTTAACTGGTCAATGTGCAGTCGTAAATAGTCCCACTTCGATCTCACCATCGTTAAATACAGGCGCAGATTTAAACAGTCTGCATCCCACGCTGTAGAGGAAAGGTGGCGTAAAAGATAAAGAGCGATTACTGCTAACTTTTAAATTAATTTGGGGGAAGTACATGAAACGGTTACTGAAACCATCCCAAAAATCTGACCTGGTGTGGCACTCTAAGCTCATGGGTGAACCATCTAGCTTCGAAGGCACCGCATCACTCCGGCCCCTCGCACCCTTATAGGGGAATAGCATTGCCTTGGCTTTCGTATCAGAAAATACAAATCTAGAGTCACACAATGATGCAACTTTGTTGATCAATTTGGCTTAATAACTTTCCTGTGTAATTATGGAATCCGTTGATTATTGGTATGATAAAAATTTAAATCTAAGACGAGCTATTCAAAGCAAATCTTACTTCTTTTGATTGAGTCTTTATAGGCTCAAGTGGTCTCTATTTCTTAAATATTTTTATGAATCTACAAAGTTTTCGATTTATTGTGCACAAGGCAGATGAGTATAATTAGAAAAAATATCCTCAATCAGTCGAGAGTTACTTATGTAAGCTTTACGAGTAATATATGATAAGATTAGAAATATTAAAATGCTTTGAATATTTTAATTGCGAAAATAATCGAAACGAAGGGTGAAAAAGAAAAATGAAACTGTAGCTAAGATGGTTCCTCTTTTCAACGGCACATGCTGAACGAACACAATCATACTGTAGAAGGAATAAGCCACGTCAAGCTGATAAGCACAACTTCAAGACCATACCATGACCATGATTTGTATTAGGTTCAGTGATGATTTACATCATTGTGAACTTAGTACAAAATGAGAATAAAGTCTTTGAAAGAAATTACAAAATTTAGCATAAATGAAATGTTGTGGAGAAGGAATAATATTAGTATCATATGAAGATTGCAGTTAAATTTTTAGTGAAAGGTTTGGGGTTTACTGAATAACCGCTGACTGCGGAACAGCTATTAGAAATCAGTATGGAAGGAGAAAGCATCAAAGTTAAAAACAATTTTTGAAACTTGAAAGGTTATTAAAAAAAAATCAATAATTTCTCTCTCTTTCCACCAGAAAGAACGAGTAATAAAATGAAAAGATAATGAATTTTCTAAAATAGTGGAGTGAGAGCTTTTTTTGATATATAGAAATAGATTGATTTTGCACATTCGGGGATAAATGACATGGGAGTTAGTCTGAAGACAACGGTAACCACTGAGGTAGAATCTATGCAATGGAATTTCCATGCTTTATTAATTCCAATAGATGGTTAAAAACTTTCAGCCATTTTGCATTCCAAAAGGGTAATTCCAAGGAATACAGAAGTACAACAAACTCTGACCAGTTTGCTGCTTTAAAATAACAGTCTTATCAAAGGTGTAGAACCATTCAATATCAAGATACAGTGAAAAGCATATATTCGAAAGAATCCAGAAGCGGGGAGTGGATATGCGACATAAGGGGAAGGATTAAACATTAAGAACGTGTCTTCGTATGTTTTACTTACCTTTAAAATGATCAGGGACACAAATAGCGGTCTGTACTTCCTGTTAAAGGTTACTAAGGATATATATACAATTTAAAGGTAAGTTCACCGGGTATTATAAAAACATTATTTGCCATTGAAGAGGCAGTATCGTAAGATGCATATAAAGATAAGAGAATTGAAGGCGTTAGAATAGACTACAAATCGGCATCATGAGAGTAAAAAAAATGTCATCGTATATAATCATAAGCCTTTTGATTAAAACTGAAGCTACAGAAATAAGTACCAGATCATCATCTGTTGTAAGAAAGGCTTTGATCAAGAAAACGTGGCGAGGTATAGTGCAAGGCTATATTACCAGTTTCACAACATTGAGAAAGGATGAATAAGATTGTCTTGTAAACATAGGTAGAATTTTTTCTTTAACAATTGCACAACAGGACGGTCTATTTCCAATTAAATCAAGTAGTACAGAGTAACACTGTAAAGTTTTATATTTATAAGCACTATATAATAATAATAATAATTTATTACGTTAAAGAAAGGGTATCTTTTAATATTTTCTTTACAGCATTTGACATAGAAGGGTTCAACGAAGGTGCTTCTGAATATATCTGCAAAAAAAAATGGAGCTTTATCAATTATATTATTTTTTTATGCTATGAGTTGCTTGGTTTAATATTATACATGGGTTTCAATCTCTATTTCCTAACTACATTACTTTTCTCAAATGATCTGGCGCTTTATTCAAGCAATAAATTCCTGTTCAAAATTATCCCGCCAAGTATGAAATATAACGTCACTCTTCACTGTCACCCTGGTTTGTGAAACACCACCATATGGTGCTGTGCTTGTGGAAAGGGGAAGACAATGAGGATAGAGAAATACATGTGCAACACTGTACAATACGTTTATTTTGTGACGATAAAGCACATACATGTTGCTATCTTGGAGGTACAATGATGGACAGAGTCCCAACCATACTTTCACGAGTCAACGACTCATATGGACATCTAATAATGGGTAAGAGAGAGACTATCTCTGATGACCGCCTGCATACGTCGAAAGTAAACTTAATATGAGGTTCTGGATGCGTTCTTGTGGTACGTTGGCCCATATCACAATCACGAAACGTTTCAACTTGCGAAAGAGAGATGCGTGCGTAGATCGCCAAACGATCCAAAAGGTTTTCAACGAGGTTGAGGTCAGGACTTCACGGAGGCATTCCGGTACTTGTACATCAATCATAGGAAGGGAATCCGAAACCGTTCGTGCAATGTGTGAGTGATCATTATTGTGCATTATGGGGAAGTGGTTTCCTATGAACGATAGGGCATAACATAGTCCTCTAGTAGATATTCTAGGCAGTATGGAATATTCAATTTCCTCCAGTGAATGAGGATGAGGACGATACGGACATCGAAACAAATACCACTCCAGAACATTTTGGGGTCAACTCTGAACGGCCCCCTTGGTGAGATGTTGCATGCGCTATAAAGTTCTCCACGTCTTCGCCAGACTTATCACAACGATCATCTGTAGATCTCAAACATACCCTTGATACTTCTGTGAACAAACTCCTCCAGTCATCAATGATCCAATGTGCGTGATTCCTAAAAAACTGTAGTCGTTGTACTTTGTGCACGGCGGTGAACAGCGGCATGGTAACAGCCCTCTTACTTGCAAGTTCAACTTCATCGAGTTTTCTGACAATTGCTGCTGAAGTCCACACATTCACGAAGTTATTCCGAAACTAGGTACTGGTGGACCCTCTGTTTTGTAATACCTTCACCCTCAGATATCGTTTGTTCATTGCAATCATAACCCAAATTCTTGCTCTGTCCGTAATGTCTTCAGTGAGACTCCGTGTTCTTAAATCGGCTGAGCTTCCGATTGATGTGTTATGATACAATTTCGAGAACAATCACCACATACCTCATACTCCTGCCTTCCTCTGTCAGTGTGGATGCTTAGTCTCATTAATTGAAGTGGCTTTTTCTTGAGGTCGACGTTTTGAGTGTAGAACTGCTGGTGTAATACGATGTACAATTCCTGCATCACAATCAACAGATGCTGCAGGTTAATTAAAAATACCAGGATACATCGACAGGAATCAAACTAACCAAGTCACGGCGCACACTGACGCAATCTGTCGGACACGTCACTGAGTACTACTTATGATGTATTCCGTCTGTTTTGTGGCAAACCACACGGATATGAATATACTTACAAACATGACGTCATATTTTATACGTGTGATAATTTTGAAGAGAAGTTTATAACAAAAATTTAGGAAAATTCGCTCTAAAAAAATAAAAATAAAAAAGATTATTACAATTACCTTGAATAAAAAAGGCTGAACATCAGAAAATCTTGTATCATAAACCAAATCTAATTCTTCTAAATTCGGAGGTGCCGGAGTATAATCACTTTTATTAATAAGGTCAGTTATCTGTAATAAATGTTCTCCTAGCTTCTCTCCTACTTTTTCTCTCCATTCCTGACGAGCTGAAAATATATCTATAAGTAGTTTTGTAATGAAAATGTAAATAAATTATACTGAAAAAATACATCAGTTTGCCACGGAGTGGGTTTTATCTTGCAGGTTTGGCAACTCATTTTATTTTTTCTTGTTTTTAAAGAAAAAAAAGAGAAAAACTGATCATTAATGAATAAAATCTTGCATTTTGTTTTTAATATAAATAAATAAACAAGACAGATAATGACGGTGAACAGAGGGGAGGCATAAATATATTTAACTCTTGTGGTAAAGATTCCTAGTTCGAATCCAAGAAATTGTATAGAAAAAGCTTCCCTTCACTGTTAAAGCCAATACCAAAGGTGTGAAGGCGGCTGTTCAAACTTTTACGTAAAGACGGTGAGGGCAAAAGTAGGGGGTCTTTGAAAGCATTTTGAAGTGTTACAAAAGGTTAAGAGAGTCTCTCTTCATGTGTTATCTATCTCTTCAAAGTGAGATTTGTAAGCAACATTTTATGAAAAAAGCAAACAGAAAACTAAAAAATGAAAAATTAACCCCTGTTCAGTCTAAAAAACAATTTTTTTTAATTTTTAAAATGGCTTTTTACAAGTAGTACCAAAATGGTTTTTAAAAGTTTGTTTCATGTCACTTTTTGAAACTGAAAGGGAATGAGTAATGGGTTTTTTGAATTTGCGTTTTAGGTACGTTACAGAGAAAGAGAAAGATGAAAAACAGCCACCTAAATTTTTTAAACTTAAAAAGGATACTCGCCGATCTCCTAAATTCTAACATAATTTTAATACAATTTCAAAATAAACAACCAACACTCAAAAACTTGTAAGATAAATATATAAACATACTATAATTATTCTCGGATTTGAGAGTTTAGAAGTACAGTGTCTATTGCAAGTATAATGAGAGTGAGGCAACAACTCAATGGCAAGAAAGAGATAACAAAGTCAATGAAAACAGGGGAAATAGCTTTTGATTCTTTTTTTTCTAGAATGCTGTGTGAGGAACTACCCAGATATGCGATACATAATCCATACAAGGACGAACAAAGTTTCAATACAGTATACTACTTAAGGTAATGTGAAAAAATCCTGAACGCTTACCTACTTAGAAGTTTGTTTAGTCAGCGAAATAAGAAAAATCACGAGGAAAGAAAATATCAAGTAAATTAAAGAAAGGATAAAGTTGGTGACTTGTTACGTTATATATATATATATATATATATATATATATATATATATATATATATATATATATATATATATATATATATATATATATATATATATATATATATATATATATATATATATATATATTATATATATGAAATCAGAATAACTACCACAATCAAACCTTCAGAAAATTATTAACAGTTCTGTCTTTCAACGTTCACGATCAATTCACCTCTTTTAGCTTTTAGCAAAAACTTCTTATCACCTCTCTAATTCTCTCTATTTGCTCCATATTATTATATTATATTAATATATATATATATATATATATATATATATATATATATAATATATATATATATATATATATATATATATATATATATATATAGTCCTCTGGTGGGTAAAACCAGAAACCTACTAATTTCCACAAGAGTTGGGTCAATACAGAACCTAATCGAAACGACAACATGCACCCATACACGGCTTTGAAAGTGTGCAAGCCAAAAGAATTGGAAAACAGAAAAAGGGAGTGTGTTCCACTTTGTTGGTATATGAGATTAGGCATAGCGGTTAAGTCCAGAGAGTTGACAGAGGAAAGAGCCGTGAGATTTTGAAAGTGCAGATCAATGAGAGCAACAGGATAAAGAGACTGGAGAGAATTGTTAAGACGAAAGCCAGACTCCACCTTGTCAGGAGAGCTGTGTGAGTGGAACTACCCCAGATGTAGAGGCGTATTCCAAAAGGGAGAACAACACCCCTATAAAGCGAAAGCAATTGGATTTGGCATAAAAATCATGATGTGCAACAGAACACCAACCTCTTAGAAGCTTGTTTAGAGAGAAGTAATGTGATCCTTCCAAGAAAGACCACTAGAGATATTAAGGACAGATGAAGGCTTGAGTTGGTGTTTTAGAAGGTCATTTTTTAGTCGATAGTCCGAGTAGAGATAAAGGAACTAATTTTTAAAAAACTTGTTTCTCTTCCTTTTTCGAGGTCAATATTCAAGGCCCATTCTAGGATTACTGTTGGGGGCGCTTTCAAACTGAAAGGAGTAATGATGGGTGAGATCATAGGAATCGGTGTAAAATATATATTAATTAAAAGTTTAAAAAGCTTTTCTATTAGCAATTAAAGGATGAATGGTGGTCGTCTAATATTGTATATTCAAAGTCCCTATCGAAATTCGAAAAGCGCTTTAGCAAAAGATTGAATATCGTAGAAAGACCTCAGAGAGAATAGAGTAAAGTTTCTTATATTTAATCATGCTTCACAAGAACGGAGGTAAAGAATGTGACAGCAGTTGGATGGTTCCCTTTCTGCTGAATGAGCTCACGTTTCCAGCAAGAAGGGAATTTGAAGCAAAAGACAGAGACGAAGTAGTTCCAAATCAGGGTACAAGCCCAGAATCACAGTTTTGAGAAAAGTTCCAACTGCTTATCACCTCTGAGTTTTCGTAAGCATCTCAATTCTTCAAATCTTATCTTTGATCGCTAGTATGACTTCCATAAGAAACGCTTTAGTGATCTCGTTTTTCTGGCTCTTGGTCTTCCGCTCTACGATTTCGGGAATCTTTTGCTAAGCGCTGGACTTTCGAATCCCTTCGATAGGGATTGGTACAAGCTTTGATTTCTAAACTTCCCTTTCGATTATCCTTCTCTTTGATTTGTTCTGTCGTTCTATAAAGTTGTAGACGCCACCGTCATCCTTTAAATAATTAAAGTGGTGTTCCTCAGATCTGTCCTATCCCCAAAACTTTTTCACTTTCATTCTCTCTATACTTCCTTACCTATCCCACCTATGCTGATGACTCACCCATCATTACTCCTTTAGTTTGAAAGGCGCCCCTCCCAGCGACAATTAATTGACGCTAGATGTTGGCCTTGGAATATCTGACCTCTGATTTTCTTGCACTTCAAATTGAGGAAGAGAAAAATAGTTTTTTCAATGCCTCAAAAATCAATTCCTCCATATCTCTACTCGAGACTATCGACTACAAAACTATGACCTTCAAAACACGCAACTCAACTCATCTGTCTTAATAATCTCTAGTGTCTTTCTTGGAAGATCACTTACTTCTCCTTCTAAACAAGCTTCTAAGGTTGGGTGTTCTGTTGCACATTCATGATTTTTTTATGCCAATCCAATTGCTTTCTCTTTATAGGAAGTCTCCCTTTTGGATACGCCTCAACATCTGGTGGTTACGCAGCTCTCCTTAATGCTTTTCGTCTTAACTAATTCTCTCCAGTCTCTTTCTCTTCTGAACTCTTCGTTGCTTTTCTCCTCCATTGAGAACACGCTTGTTAACACGATTTTCTACACAGTCTTTTCTTTCTCGTTCAACTGTCTGATCCCAGACTAACCGCTATGCCTATCTCATTGTACTCAATTGATAAAGTCTGGAACACACTCCCTTTTTCTGTTTTCCAAGGCTTACACTTTTGTATGCAAGGTCGTTTATCGATTTATTGACCCAAGGAAATTAGTAGTTCTGGTTTTAGTATATATATATTATATATATATATATATATATATATATATAATATATAATATATATATATATATATATTATATATATATATATATATATAATATATATATATATAGCCAAGATAGAGAGAATTTAGGAAGGTGATAAGAAGTTTTGCTAAAAAGCAAAGAGGTGGATTGATCGTGAACGTTAAAAACAGAACTGTTAATAAATAATTAGAGGAAGGAGCTTACTGAGGTGCAGGCGAGGGTGATTGTTAGGAGATAGAGTATTTAGGAGGGAAAGTATTCACAAGGATTTCACAGATTTAGATGAGGCGGTGCACCCTAGAGCTTACTGTCTATATATATATATATATATATATATATATATATATATATATATATATATATATATATATATATATATATATATATATATATATATATATATATATATATATATATATATTATATATATATATTATATATATATATATATATATATATATATATATATATATATATATAACGTAACAAGTCACCAACTTTATCCTTTCTTTAATTTACTTGATATTTTCTTTCCTCGTGATTTTTCTTATTTCGCTGACTAAACAAACTTCTAAGTAGGTAAGCGTTCAGGATTTTTTCACATTACCTTAAGTAGTATACTGTATTGAAACTTTGTTCGTCCTTGTATGGATTATGTATCGCATATCTGGGTAGTTCCTCACACAGCATTCTAGAAAAAAAAGAACCAAAAGCTATTTCCCCTGTTAACTTCCTGTTTTCATTGACTTTTTGTTATCTCTTTCTTGCCATTGAGTTGTTGCCTCACTCTGATTATACTTGCAATAGACACTGTACTTCTAAACTCTCAAATCCGAGAATAAATTATTGTATGTTTATATATTTATCTTACAAGTTTTTGAGTGTTGGTTGTTTATTTTGAAATTGTATTAAAATTATAAGTTATAGAATTTAGGAGATCGGCGAGTATCCTTTTTAAGTTTAAAAAATTTAGGTGGGTGTTTTTCATCTTCCTCTTTCTCTGTAATGTACCTAAAACGCAAGTTCAAAAAACCCATTACTCATTCCCTTTCAGTTTCAAAAAGTGACATGAAACAAACTTTTAAAAACCATTTTGGTACTACTTGTAAAAAACCATTTTAAAAAATTAAAAAAGATTTTTTTGTAGACTGAACAGGGGTTAATTTTTTATTTTTTAGTATTCTGTTTGCTTTTTTCATAAAATGTTGCTAACAAATTTCACTTTGAAGAGATAGATAACACATGAAGAGAGATTCTCTTAACCTTTTGTAACACTTCAAAATACTTTCAAAGACCCCTACTTTTGCCCTCACCATCTTTACGTAAAAGTTTGAACAGCCGCCTTCACACCTTTGGTATTGGCTTTAACCGTGAAGGGAAGCTTTTTCTATACAATTTCTTGGATTCGAACTAGGAATCTTTACCACAAGAGTTAAATATATTTATGCCTCCCCTCTGTTCACCGTCATTATCTCTGTCTTGTTCATTTATTTATATTAAAAACAAAATTCTAGATTTTATTCATTAATGATCAGTTTTCTCTTTTTTTTTCTTTAAAAACAAGAAAAAATAAAATGAGTTGCCAAACCTGCAAGATAAAACCCACTCCGTGGCAAACTGATGTATTTTTTCAGTATAATTTATTTACATTTTCATTACAAAACTACTTATAGATATATTTTCAGCTCGTCAGGAATGGAGAGAAAAAGTAGGAGAGAAACTAGGAGAACATTTATTACAGATAACTGACCTTATTAATAAAAGTGATTATACTCCGGCACCTCCGAATTTAGAAGAATTAGATTTGGTTTATGATACAAGATTTTCTGATGTTCAGCCTTTTTTATTCAAGGTAATTGTAATAATCTTTTTTATTTTTATTTTTTTAGAGCGAATTTTCCTAAATTTTTGTTATAAACTTCTCTTCAAAATTATCACACGTATAAAATATGACGTCATGTTTGTAAGTATATTCAAATCCGTGTGGTTTGCCGCAAAACAGACGGAATACAGCATAAGTAGTACTCAGTGACGTGTCCGACAGATTGCGTCAGTGTGCGCCGTGACTTGGTTAGTTTGATTCCTGTCGATGTATCCTGGTATTTTTAATTAACCTGCAGCATCTGTTGATTGTGATGCAGGAATTGTACATCGTATTACACCAGCAGTTCTACACTCAAAACGTCGACCTCAAGAAAAAGCCACTTCAATTAATGAGACTAATGCGTAAAAGTATCCACACTGACAGAGGAAGGCAGGAGTATGAGGTATGTGGTGATTGTTCTCGGTATTGTATCATAACACATCAACCGGAAGGTCAGCTGATTTAAGAACACGGAGTCTCACTGTAGACATTTCACGGATAGAGCAAGAATTTGGGTTATGATTGCAATGAATAAACGATATCTGAGGGTGAAGGTATTACAAAACAGAGGGTCCACCAGTACCTAGTTTCGGAATAACTTCGTGAATGTGTGGACTTCAGCAGCAATTGTCAGAAAACTCGATGAAGTTGAACTTGCAAGTAAGAGGGCTGTTACCATGCCGCTGTTCACCGCCGTGCACAAAGTACAACGACTACAGTTTTTTAGGAATCACGCACATTGGATCATTGATGACTGGAGGAGTTTGTTCACAGAAGTATCAAGGGTATGTTTGAGATCTACAGATGATCGTTGTGATAAGTCTGGCGAAGACGTGGAGAACTTTATAGCGCATGCAACATCTCACCAAGGGAGCCGTTCAGAGTTGACCCCAAAATGTTCTGGAGTGGTATTTGTTTCGATGTCCGTATCGTCCTCATCCTCATTCACTGGAGGAAATTGAATATTCCATACTGCCTAGAATATCTACTAGAGGACTATGTTATGCCCTATCGTTCATAGGGAACCACTTCCGCCTAATGCACAATAATGATCGCTCAGACATTGCACGAACGGTTTCGGATTACCTTCCTATGATTGATGTACAAGTACCGGAATGCCTCCGTGAAGTCCTGACCTCAACCTCGTTGAAAACCTTTATGGATCGTTTGGCGATCTACGCACGCATCTCTTATCTTTCGCAAGTTGAAACGTTTCGTGATTGTGATATGGGCCAACGTACCACAAGAACGCATCCAGAACCTCATATTAAGTTTACTTTCGACGTATGCAGGCGGTCATCAGAGATAGTCTCTCTCTTACCCATTATTAGATGTCCATATGAGTCGTTGACTCGTGAAAGTATGGTTGGGACTCTGTCCACCATTGTACCTCCAAGATAGCAACATGTATGTGCTTTACCGTCACAAAATAAACGTATTGTACAGTGTTGCACATGTATTTCTCTATCCTCATTGTCTTCCCCTTTCCACAAGCAAAGCACCATATGGTGGTGTTTCACAAACCAGGGTGACAGTGAAGAGTGACGTTATATTTCATACTTGGCGGGATAATTTTGAACAGGAGTTTATTGCTTGAATAAAGCTCCCGATCATTTGAGAAAAGTAATGTAGTTAGGAAATAGAGATTAAAACCCATGTATAATATTAAACCAAGCAACTCATAGCATAAAAAAATAATATAATTGATAAAGCTTCATTTTTTTTTGCAGATATATTCAGAAGCACCTTCGTTGAACCCTTCTATGTCAAATGCTGTAAAGAAAATATTAAAAGATACCCTTTCTTTAACGTAATATATTATTATTATTATTATATAGTGCTTATAAATATAAAACTTTACAGTGTTACTCTGTACTACTTGATTTAATTGGAAATAGACCGTCCTGTTGTGCAATTGTTAATTAAAGAAAAAATTCTACCTATGTTTACAAGACAATCTTATTCATCCTTTCTCAATGTTGTGAAACTGGTAATATAGCCTTGCACTACACCTCGCCACGTTTTCTTGATCAAAGCCTTTCTTACAACAGATGATGATCTGGTACTTATGTCTGTAGCTTCAGTTTTAATCAAAAGGCTTATGATTATATACGATGACATTTTTTTTACTCTCATGATGCCGATTTGTAGTCTATTCTAACGCCTTCAATTCTCTTATCTTTATATGCATCTCCTTACGATACTGCCTCTTCAATGGTAAATAATATTTTTATAATACCCGGTGAACTTACCTTTAAATTGTATATATATATCCTTAGTAACCTTTAACAGGAAGTACAGACCGCTATTTGTGTCCCTGATCATTTTAAAGGTAAGTAAAACATACGAAGACACGTTCTTAATGTTTAATCCTTCACCTTATGTCGCATATCCACTCCCCGCTTCTGGATTCTTTCGAATATATGCTTTTCACTGTATCTTGATATTTTTTAAAGTAGTTTGAATGGTTCTACACCTTTGATAAGACTGTTATTTTAAAGCAGCAAACTGGTCAGAGTTTGTTGTACTTCTGTATTCCTTGGAATTACCGTTTTGGAATGCAAAATGGCTAAAAGTTTTTAACCATCTATTGAAATTAATAAACCTTGGATATTCCATTGCATAGATTCTACCTCAGTGGTTACCGTTGTCTTCAGACTAACTCCCATGTCATTTATCCCCGAATGTGCAAAATCAATCTATTTCTATATATCAAAAAAAGCTCTCACACCACTATTTTAGAAAATTCATTTTCTTTTCATTTTATTACTCGTTCTTTATGGTGGAAAGAGAGAGAAATTATTGATTTTTTTTTAATAACCTTTCAAGTTTCAAAAATTGTTTTTAACTTTGATGCTTTCTCCTTCCGTACTCTTATTTCTAATAGCTGTTCCGCAGTCAGCGGTTATTCAGTAAACCCCAAACCTTTCACTAAAAATTTAACTGCAATCTTCATATGATACTAATATTATTCCTTCTCCACAACATTTCATTTATGCTAAATTTTGTAATTTCTTTCAAAGACTTTATTCTCATTTTGTACTAAGTTCACAATGATGTAAATCATCACTGAACCTAATACAAATCATGGTCATGGTATGGTCTTGAAGTTGTGCTTATCAGCTTGACGTGGCTTATTCCTTCTACAGTATGATTGTGTTCGTTCAGCATGTGCCGTTGAAAAGAGGAACCATCTTAGCTACAGTTTCATTTTTCTTTTTCATCCTTCGTTTCGATTATTTTCGCAATTAAAATATTCAAAGCATTTTAATATTTCTAATCTTATCATATATTACTCGTAAAGCTTACATAAGTAACTCTCGACTGATTGAGGATATTTTTTCTAATTATACTCATCTGCCTTGTGCACAATAAATCGAAAACTTTGTAGATTCATAAAAATATTTAAGAAATAGAGACCACTTGAGCCTATAAAGACTCAATCAAAAGTAAGATTTGCTTTGAATGGCTCGTCTTAGATTTAAATTTTTATCATACCAATAATCAACGAATTCCATAATTACACATGAAAGTTATTAAGCCAAATTGATCAACAAAGTTGCATCATTGTGTGACTCTAGATTTGTATTTTCTGATACGAAAGCCAAGGCAATGCTATTCCGCCATAAGGGTACGAGGGGCCGGAGTGATGCGGTGCCTCCGAAGCTTACCTTGTATGGTTCACCCATGAACATAGAGTGCCACACCAGGACAGATTTTTGGGGATGGTTTCGAAAACCGTTTCATGTACTTTCCTCACATTAATTTAAATGTTAGCAGTCTTTATCTTTTACGCCACCTTTCTTCTATAACGTGGGGTGCAGACGGTTTAACTCTGCGCCTGTATTTAACGATGGCGAGATCGAAGCGAGACTATTTACGACTGCATATTGACCAGTTAAAATTAAGAGTTTGTAGATAGCGACTGATGGATAATCGAAAAATCCTGTCGTTATCTGCAGACCCTAGTTTTTAACGGGTCAAGAAGGTGCAGATAAGAATGAGGGTCTGGCCGTAAATAGTCCCGCTTCGATCTCACCATCGATGGAATGGACTTAGGATTCTCGGTATCCCAATTGGGTAGTGTCATACTTCTGTGAGTCCGGACTTCCTTATGGAGACTGGGTTGCCACAGGGAAGTAATTCTGACTCGCTTACTTATCTGACTCACAGCTATTTCATGTTCAGGAGCATATATTGATTATAAACTTAGGACTAAGAGTTGATATCGGTCATATATTGTGGCGCACATTCAAAAATTAATCACTGTTGCTGATAAAATACTTTTTCACAATCTAGATAATAGGTTTTGTTCATCTTCAATTTGAAGATAAATTAATCATGGTATCAATTATTAGAACCTTGTAACAGACTTTTAATTTCTAATGAAAAGAACTCTCAACTTGTGCGATAGGATTCAGATCTTAGGACTAAGTAGTGACCACTTGGATTCTAGAAGAGGAGATTGAAGACTAAAATTATGTATCCTAATTCTGTATAGTTTATGGGAAAGGGTCGAGTTGGGAGCCCAATTTGTGTCGAGGTTCAACTCAAAAATGTTTATTTCTTCGATTTTCTTACGATTTCTCCTGAAATATATATAATAAATATAAAAGTATATAAAAAAGGGATACAACTGAATTAATGATAAATATATATATTAGATATACCTTGGGAGCGTAATCACGGAAACTGCGCCCACCTCATTCCAGAGATCAAGCCCCTCAACCCCGTGGGGTGAACTGTGGATGTAGACCTGTTGCGGGACGAGTTGAACGCACTAGCGATTGACTATGTGAAGGTTGGCACGAAGCACCTGTACGTGTGAAAGGAGACAGTAGAGTCTGAAGGTGCAACAACTTTGGTCGGAGAGCTTGCATCTTTTCGAAAAGAGAATTGACGTAAAGCTGCGATTTTGTGTAATTTATGACAACAGTCAGCTCAGTAGACAAGTTAGTAACTAAGTGGAATGAAAAGGAATCGATGGCAATATGAAATTTTATCCTGTCTTTGGAAATACCGGATAAAACCGAGTGCGGCCAAAGAATCCGAAACAAAGCATTATTATGACATCGTAAAGGAAGGCAAGTTTGCTTCCTATACAGTATGGGAATCAGCTGCTGACAATGCAAGTGTCGACGAATGGCGCTATAAATCTTCTAGTCGTATTTCTGAATGACAGTATAGTTTTTAAAGACGAACTCAATTGGTGATTTCTCCCATCTCTCTGACTGTTGATCCTCTGCGATACAGTATCTCGGAGAATCTTTTGTTGTAGCGTTAGACACATTGACAGCTTTGATTTCTAAACTTCTTTCAATATCTATCATAAAATCTTAATTCCTTTTCAGCCCGTCTAATGCAGGTGTTGTAGACGGGTGCCATTCATCCTTTAAATTTACTTTCATTGATGATCTGTCTCTCAGTTTAATACTTAATCAAATGTTAACAACTCCACCCTTCATTCCATTCAGTTTGAAAAAATTACCTACTGAAAAGCAAGTAGTAATGATAGGAGGGTAATCTTTCTCTTATCTCCAGTTGGGGGAAAGAGAACAGGGATTTCAGTGAAAGTTTAGGGCTTTTTCATTCTGTCAACTTCCCCTACTCTCATTAAGACTCCTCAATTTCTTTCTAGTGTCAAACTGTTGCATCCCTCTCCTTAAACTATCGTTACAATCGGCACTGCTCATTTGGAATCTCTAAACTCGTGTGAATCGTTCCCCCCCCCATATATACATATATATATATATATATATATATATATTATATATATATATATATATATATATATATATATATATATATATATATATATATATATATATATATATATATATATATATATATATATATATATATATATATATATATATATATATATATATATATATATATATATATATATATATATATATATATATATATATATATATATATATATATATATATATATATATATATATATATATATATATATATATATATATATATATATATATATATATATATATATATATATATATATATATATATATATATATATATATATATATATATATATATATATATATATATATATATATATATATATATATATATATATATATATATATATATATATATATATATATATATATATATATATATATATATATATATATATATATATATATATATATATATATATATATAAAGCAAGGCTTCAGGATAGTTTTTTGGAAGGAGACTAATTAAAAAATAAAATCTTCCAAAAGAAAAAAAAAATTTTGTAGTTCACCTTATTTACACGTTTTCTGTGATCTGGGAATATTATAGGGATAATAAAAAACAAACCTGACAGCCAAATATATTTTGTTCTCTCGTTACAACTCTCACTCCATTCACAATAAATTTTCAGAATGCAGAATTAAATATATTTTCTCAAAAACAAGAAAAAAAAATCGAGATTCTCAATTTGCATGATTTTTTTGGCACTGTTCAGAAAAATCGAATAGCCATTAGTTTATATAATCTTGGCAATATTTTCAGAAGAAGGGTAAAAGGGGATAATACCATTCTTTAAAATTATTGCCTAAATCTATAAGAAATCAAATGGTCACTCATACCTCCAAGAAATTCTTTGAAGTTGTAAACCAAAATAAATATATATATATATATATATATATATATATATATATATATATATATATATATATATATATATATATATATATATATATATATATATATATATATATATATATATATATATATATATATATATATATAATTAAAAAATTCTTTCACCAGAGATATATACCAACATTTAAACACAATGATTCAAACTTTTTTCCAAGTAAAATTAACTATTTACCCTACATCTAACATTGATTTCTTTGGCTTAAACTCGAAACTAAATTATAAACGCAAGTAAAGAACCAATGATTGTAGTTATTTAAACTTTTAAAGTGGCTATGAATAGTGCAGAAGGTTATAACAATTCAAATGATTAAAATTATTATTATTATTATTATATTATTATAATTATTAGAGTTGGCACTTCAAAAAAAATATTTTTCATTCGAATAAGTATCATGAACCATCTCTGCACTATTCTCTAAAGCAACAACAATGAAAATGGGCTGCATATTTTTTTATATTACCAGCCACCCATTTCACCTATTACTTCCCAAAACTAGAGGGAAGGCACACAATACTGACAATCTAATGTATTAAGAAGAGGACCAGAACAGTTTTCTAGCAGCCTTAATATAGCGCATAACACTAAGACTGCTAACTTAATAATTATTCCTAGAGAGCTTTAACTGATATAGAATTTTATTATTTATAGAGATAGATGTTAACCTTAAGAAATTTAGCAATTTACCCAATCAACAACAAATTACACTAAAGAAAAGGGGAATGACGGGGGATAAAGTCAAACACCCTTTTACAAGTGAAAATGACACAACGGTCATCGATCTCCATTCGCCTTTCAGGTGTTCTCTTTAATGCTAAAGCATCATAGCAGAGAAGCATTATAATTACGGTACAGCAACTATTTATATCCCACAACAATAATACGCTATTAAGATGACAAACGATCATAGGATATCTACAACAATCAATGAGAACTATACAAATAGGTATGTCATCTTAAAACTGAGTAAGCGAAAGAAGAATGGAAATGTACAATAACTGTGTTGTTGATGGATAGACTACGAGGGGAAAGAATGACAAATTCACTAACAGGCAAAATGAAGAAACACTAATATTAATTACAATTGCAGCTTTTTTCATAAGGGCCGAAGCCCAATTGGGGGAGACTGAAAAAAGCTCCAACCGTTTTTAATATCTTTGTCATTCTCTCAATGTTAAAAGTTTGTGCGAGAGACATTGATATCATGACAGAAAAGGAAGGCAGCGCATCTTTTAATTTAAACTAAATACTCATAAAGAACTTCATTAAAAAAAAAAGACCACTATCTACCAAATATTTTTAAAGAAAAATTTCATAAATAGAAATATTAAAAAGTAAGAATACTTAAATAAATATAAAACGCAACCTTCCCAAACAGTCATTTCTTACAACATGAGAGTTTTTCACGAGCGCTAAAATACTCAATTTTTTTAGTTAATTAGCAATATATATATATATATATATATATATATATATATATATATATATATATATATATATATATATATATATATATATATATATATATATATATATATATATATATATATATATATATATATATATATATATATATATATATATATATATATATATATATATTCACAAACCATACAAAATTAGTCGATCAATGAAACATTACAGCACATAATAAAATTTAAAAAGAAAAAATATAATCAAAAAATAAAATATATATAAATTACAAAAACTGGATAACTACAATTAGTTAAATTATTATTATTAATAAAAATTGAACAAAATACACTTTATTAAATCTAAATACTTAATTAAACTTCAATCAATTAACCAATCAAATAAATTCTCTACTAATATAAAATTGCTATTTTGTTTTCAACAGTAAAAATTAAAAAATATTTCATACCATATATATTATATATATATATATATATATATATATATATATATATATATATATATATATATATATATATATATATATATATATATATATATAAGTGGGCAAGATTAAAAACCACATTAGTGATAAAGCTGAATAAAAAATTTGAAAATTTATTTTAAAAAAAAAAAAAAAAAATTTTTTTTCTCTATTTTATTCATTTATTTTTTCCAAATCTGAAAATGAAAATTTTCTTTTTAATGTACCACAATGACCTTAATTTTTACTTGCATCTTTTGTTAAAATTACACATTTCAAAAAAAATGTTTATTCATTTAAATTCAAAAAAAAAAAGAAAAAGAAATGTTCCAATTAAAACATAGGATTGTTTTTAAATTAACACACCTCCAATGACTATTATATATATATATATATATATATATATATATATATATATATATATATATATATATATATATATATATATATATATATATATATATATATATATATATATATATATATATATATATATATATATATATATATATATATATATATATATATATATATATATATATATATATATATATATATATATATATATATATATATATATATATATAAGCGGGAAAACTAGTTCCTAGAGAATTTGATAAGTATGATGAAAAGTAAACATAGCAGTCACCTAAATTTAATGATTTTTTTTTTTTTTTTTTGAATTTTTTTTTTTTTTTTTTTTTATTTATTAATTTTTTAATAATATATAAAATATCAATAATAATACGATAATAATAATAGTGACATTATTACTAACAACGGCAACGTCAAAGGAAAATAATAGTAATAATAATAATAATAATTAATAATCCGTAACAGCTTTTATGAACAAAGGTATGTGTATGTGGGTCATAAATTAACTGTTACTGAATATTATTTATTATTATCATTATCATTATTATTGCCACTGGCATTTTTCCTGTTAGTAATATTAAAATTATATTTATTATTCTTTTTATTATTAAAATTTATTATTAGTACTGACATTTCAATTTTATATCTGAAGATAATCTCTGAGTAGGCTGAAATTTTGTGACAACTTAAATAAAATATTCAAGTGACTGTTGTGTTCACTTTTCATCAAAAAAAAAATATATATATATATATATATATATATATATATAATATATATATATATATATATATATATATATATATATATATATATATATATATATATATATATATATATATATATATATATATATATATATATATATATATATATATATATATATATATATATATATATATATATATATATATATATATATATATATATATATATATATATATATATATATATATATATATATATATATATATATATATATATATATATATGATTATTTCCCTACTTCATATAAGTTTGCTTTGAAGCTATTTTCATTTCTGCATTTTCACCATTGCCAATTTCTCCAAAATTCTTCGCCAGAAGATATAAAATTAAAAGAATAGTGACTTGATTCCACAACACATGAAGAAAAAAAAAAAAAAAAAAAAAAAAAATCTGAGTACATGATAACTCTCCTCTTTACGCCTGCATCGAGTTAAATTTGAATTCAGAATTAATGAACGAGAAGTTAGCGAATTCTTCTTGGTTAATTGCTTTCACTACTTCAGAATTAATTGGTGTCAAAACGGGTTCCTCTTTAGTAAATTCTGCGTCGAAATTAACAGCATCTCTCTTACCCTTCTGAAAATTTAATATAGTTAAAGTTAATTTTCATTTCTTAATGTTGGTGGTTTTATTAAGAATAAAGCTATATATATATATATATATATATATATATATATATATATATATATATATATATATATATATATATATATATATATATATATATATATATATATATATATATATATATATATATATATATATATATATATATATATATATATAAACTCGCTTATCGAGAATAAGAGGCAAATACTAAAAATATTAAATTTCTATCTTAGACTGAGCCTCAAAAAAGGTTACCTGGTTGAAGAAACGGAAGGCTTTACAATGAAAATATATTCAGAGAAACAACAGAAGCAGGTAAAGAATTCCATTCCACAACACGCCAGTCTCCGTACTAAAGTTACGCTACGTCACTTTACCTTTAGCAATGGTATCTCGTATATTTGCCAAAAACTTATTTCAAAGTTCTCTCGAAAGCCTACTATATTTTGGTGCTAGGTGAGCAACGTGTTGAAGTTCTGCAATTCTCTTTAGTGATCCCATAAAGGTTCTCACTATGGCAGAAGTTAGAGCTATACCCAAGCTAATTGTTTATAAGGTTTAATTTTAAAAAAATTCTACTTATTATTTGATTACTTTATCAGTATGGCAGAATACCATCCTGTTTAAATTACGCACGTTCGTAAATATGATCAATTATCAGTTCAAAGTATTCGCCTACTTTCAAAACATTTTTAGCTATAAATGTAATATTCCTATGCCATAATAACAAAAACAATTCCAGACTATAACTTTGATAGTACAACACCGATCGTCGGAAAATGCCCACACACTTCGATTTTAATGAAATTGCCATATTTTTCTGATTAATGCAAGAAATATCCTGACAACTTAATGAAATCAGTGATGTTTAAATGTACACCAATACCTAATAAACGGGAATCTATAAATACATAATGTTATTTCTTTGTATTTTTCATATTTGTTACCATTCATTTTTACTATCGCATTGTATTTGTACATTGTTAGTTAAATTGAATCAGTCATTACAAAAATTACAGTAAGTCATAAAATTGAAATTTTACAGATAATTTATAAAACCTATTTATTATTTAAAAACAAAAACAAATCGAAACTGTGACGGTCTCATATGATAGCTAAGCACAGTCACTTTTTACACTAAAACAGACTGCCCTCAAACAAGTGACATCTGACAAAAACAGCATTTTATGATAAAACTGACCTATGCGGTCATTGAAATGACCACTCCGTTTGTTTATAATCTTTCCCTCAATACCACAGTGTATGAATGTAGTTTTCGTCATTTTACTATTTTACAAAAACTCTATTGTCATTACACAGTTTTATGTCTACCCAACAGTGTCCTTTTTATAATCAATTGTGAATTCACTATATATATATATATATATATATATATATATATATATATATATATATATATATATATATATATATATATATATATATATATATATATATATATATATATATATATATATATCAAAATAAAGAAAATAATAAATTGAAGGACTTACAATCTTTGGAGCGAATGGTGGTTTCACTTTCCTCTCTTCAAGAGCTTTCCAGTCAATGTCTTTAAAGAACTTATGAGAACAAATTGCTGATTCACCACCTTGTTCAGTTACGCAACCCAAACGTTTTGATGGATTCTTTGTCATGAACTGTTGGGAAATATATATATATATATATATATATATATATATATATATATATATATATATATATATATATATATATATATATATATATATATATATATATATATATATATATATATATATATATATATATATATATATATATATATATATATATATATATATCAGCTTGGGTCCAAATACAAACACTTGTACTTAAGTACAAGTTTTTGAGTTTTTGTACTTGGAAAAAAATCAAATACTTTTAAGTGCTTTAAGTACAAGTTGAATTTTAAAATTAAAAATCCTAAAAATGGTTATCCTGAGGGGGGAAAAATGTATATCTGATCCTCATATCTAAAAAGTTCTTGAATTTGAATAAAACTCCACTTTATTAGTTTTTTTTTTTTTTTTTTAGTTTTTTTTTTTGTTTTGCAAATTTTAAAAGTTAAACAGTTTAGGTGTTCTAATTTTTTTTTTTTAACACTTTATAACCTCACTAGCAAGGCCTACTTTAAAGGAGGGGCAGAAATCTAAAATAAAAGCAAATCCACACAAGCCCATGGATGCATAATGCAAATCTCACGAGAACGCTGTTGGAGGCATTAAAAAGAGAAAGATTAAATGCAACAGTAAAAACGGATGAAGGAGGGAGTTCCAGAGAAGAGGTAAATGGAGAGGAGGAGGAATCACAAAAGAGCAATCTTAGAGTTTCCAATATTCACATAAAAATACATGGGAAAGCAAGGCACCCACAATGCTACGAGATCAACGCAGTGATTTTGGGATGTGAGAGGTCAACTACCTCAAGCACCTGCTGCTGTAGTACCTATAGAAAAGAGGTAGTGTGCCAACGTTACATCACCGAGATAGAGTCAAGAATGTTTAAAAGTAAGGGACAGTTTACTGGTCTTTTAGCCTAAGACTCAACCCTATCCAAAAGGGTGGAAGAACCTGAGCTCCCAGAAATGTGAGAATTGTACTCCATACAAGGGCTGATAAGACTCATATATAAGTGGAGTAACTATTAGAAAGAGAAAATTATGGCAACAGAACTCCCAGTTTCCTAGAAGCAACCGTTGTGAAATAAGATTTCCAAGATATTCATTGTTTATGTTCAGACGAAGGATGTTTATGCCGTTTACAGGTTAGGCAGGAGAGACGTTGAAGGAGTTGGAAGTTGTGAAAAAGTTGATTTTTTAGAGTTAAAATTCACAAGGCTGAGGTCACCCCGCAAGGAAATCCCACAAAGATCAGCAAGAATAGAACAAGAAATATAAAGTTAAGAAGTAACTCTAGATGCAAAAGAGGGTCAGATTTGAAATGAGTGAAAGAATGGAGTGTTGAATCATGGACATAAAAATGAACAGAGTTGAAAGTGCAGTTAAAATCATTGATGAAAGTTAGAAAAGAATAATAAAGTTGGAGATTGAACAGAACCCTGAGGAACACGACAATTAATAGGAAAGGAGGATGAGGTCACTCCATCAACTAGTGCTGATATGAAATCATCTGATAGATAACTAGACATAAGTAAAGTGGGAAACAAGAAATCGAAAGGGAATGAGTTTAAGAATTAATGACTTGTACCATACCCTATCAAATCTCTCAATATCTTCAAGTGCCATCACACAAGACTCCCCATATTCCTAAGGGCAGAAGACCACAAATCAGAAGATAAGAAAGTATGTCACCAGTTGACCTAAATTATTGAAAGCCATACTGATGATCAGAAAGAAAAAATGAGACTAGAGATGATCCAGGAAATGAGATTTGAGGAGAGCTTCAAAGATTTTCGACAATACAAGTTAAAAAAAAAAAAAAACTATAAGACGATAATTACAAGAATCAGAATGGTTACCCCTCTTTGGTATCGGCTCAACAAATGCGTGCTTCCAGAATTGAGGAAAACTATTAAGTACAAGTACTGGTGCATAAAGACTAGGATGACCAAGGACAGGTGAAAGCTCAGACGCATACCTACTCAGAACACAAAGAGGAATGCCATCTGAGTCACTAGCCTTAGATCTCAGGATCTGATCATGGGGTACCTAAGAGGAGGAGTAGGAGGAGAGATGCAAGAATCATTTAGGATGAAATTAGATGAAAAGATTTGCCTTTTCAAATAAGTATTAGCTACAGATCATAGATGGAACATATAAATGAAATATTCTTAAAGATAGTCGAAGAATTTTTTGAATCGTTTGAGGGTGCGACTGACTGTTCTCGACGGCAGTATTCTATTTCATCAGACTTAAATATCCCTTATGTTCAAGAAATTTAGTATCATCTTGAGCAGATGTATTCAAGAAAAAATTGTGCACGGTTTTTCAGACTAAAAAATCCACACAAAAGCCTCTTCAGTTGGATAAAAATATAAAATATTTATCAGTTCCTAAATATTTTAGACTATAGATGATCCAGGAAATGAGATCTGAAGAGAATTTAAAAAAAAAAAAAAAAAAAAAAAAAAAAAATGGGATAGGGTACCAGAAGCTTCCGTATTGAGGACAGCAAACATTTTCAAAGCTTCAAAAGCTTTTAATATCGTAACTACGTTATCATAGGATTTACCAGGAAGAAGCTCAGTAAACCATCCACCAAAGAGAAAATTATACAAAATATTTCAGTCAATCTTATATTTCTGAAAAAAATGGATGTACAGACAATATTGAAAAAATCATGAAAAGATGTTTTCAGTACTGGCAAAACGGGCACAGAAATTTATGACTTCCAAAATCTTCTGTTCCTGTGAAAAGAATCTTCAGCTTCACTAGAAAAGTCTTTCGTTCTGACCGATGCTGACTGATTGACAAAAATTTTGAAACTCTCAATGTTTGTGGAATGCAACAATAACTAGAATTATGATTTTAATTTTTACACTGGAAGAAAAAGAATTTAAAAAGGCTTACAGAATTCATATAAGACTAATTATTTCCTAATACTTTTTATTAATTATTTATTTTATTCTTAAATATTTTATTATATTGTTTATAAATCAAAATTTAGAAACGGATCTCACTGGCATAATTTTACATGTTAATATTAGACTTTGGTCTTATAAAATAATAAAATAAAAATACTTGTACTTTTTTGTTTTTTTTTTTTTTATTTTTTTTTATATATTATATATATTATATATATATATATATATATATATATATATATATATATATATATATATATATATATATATATATATATATATATATATATATATATATATATATATATATATATATATAATATATATATATATATATATATATATATATATATTATATATATATCCACTCCTATGCCGATGACTCCACCCTTCATTACTCCGTTCAATTTGAAAGGCGCCGCTCCCAACAGCAGTTAATAGACACAAGGAAGGTAGCCTTGGAGCAACTGACCTCTAATCTATCTCGCATTTCAAATTGGGGCAGAGAAAACATGGTCGTTTCCAATGCCACCAAAATTCAATTCCTCCATCTCTCTACTACTCTGTATATGTTTCTTAAAATACACAACCCAACCTTCATCTCTCCTTAATATTCTCGGTGTTTCCTTTTCTCGTGATCTTTCTTGGAAAGATCACGTTACTTCTCTTTCTAAACAAGCTTCTAAGAGGTTTGGTGTTCCGAGGCGCCTTCAGAATTTCTTCACCCCACTCCAGTTGCTTGCTCTTTATATAGTTGTTCGCCCCTGTATGGAGTACGCCCCTCACATCTGGGATGGTTCCTCTCATACAGCTTTCCTTGAAAAGGTGGAGTCTAGGGCTTTTCGTCTTATCAAGTATCCTGCTCTCACTAATTATATCCAGTCTCTTTCTGCCCGTCGAATTGTTGAGTTAGTCTCTCTATACTATCGCTTTTTTTTTTTTTTTTTTTGAAGGACTTGTGCGAAAAGTCTTTCTACACAGTCTCATCCTTCTCTGTCCAACTATCTGACTCCAGACTTAACCGCTATGCTCAATCTTTCATATACTCTACTGGTAAAGTCTGGAACACACTCCCTTTATCTATTTTCCCAACTTCCTTTGACTTGCATACTTTCAAACGCCGTGTATCGGGACATGTCGCCCTTTAATTTGACCAGGTTTCCGATTTTCTCCCTAACTCTGGAGGAAATTTTAGTAGGTCTCTGGTCTTTGCATGCACACCAGAGGAATATATGATATATATATATATATTATATATAATATATATATATATATATATATAATATTATATATATGATATATATATATATATATATATATATATATATATATATATATATATATATATATATATATATATATATATATATATATATATATATATATATATATATATATATATATATATAAAGGTGCACTTTATATGGAATTAAACTACGTAGCAGGATAATGGATAATAACTCATGTAAATAAAAATATTAATATTAAAATTCCATATTCACATACTTTACAATCTCATTTAGTAATGTCTAAATATTTTCAAATTTTGAGAATTTCTCCTTTGTTTAAATTTACAATATATTTTAGGCATTGTATTTTAATTAGGACTTTTTTTAAAGTTTACTTTAATAATTTTTGTTATTGAAGTTAATTCTCCTAATAATATAACTAGGATTATGCTTACGTAGAATTATTAGTAACGAGTAGCCAGAGAGTTTATTCTTTTTTAAAGTTAAAACTTCAAATAAAAGACAAATTTCCTAACCCGAAAGTAAAGGTTTTGAAAGCTAATGAATAATTAATAATAAATTTGAAGTACTAAAAATAAGTCAAGTGCTAAGACAGGTAATTTTGCCAGCAAGGTATGAAGAGGTAGAAAAAATAATCTATTAATATATTCTAGTCAATTTGGGGAGCAAATAATTTTTTGCATATAAGAAACAATGAATACTAATACTTTAATTTTAGGTGTGTTTGTATGTCCAAGACTTGCTTCCTCTGATGTCAAATAATACGAAATGTGCCTTTCACATAATGCGTGACAAACTTTTGAAGTCTTGAAAAAGTTAATAAAAATGTAAAAAGTTAAAAGTGAAATACCTTGAATGAAAGTCAATGATGGCAAAATCTTTCATGATTATTAGAGCCTATCTACAGAAAATCTTGGATCTGGTCTCTGCTGAAAAACTTCAGTTATATATATAGCCTGAGAATATTAAACAAGTTGTCGGCAATTTTGAATTTCTAAACCAGCTACTCAGTTGATTCATTGAAAAGATTTTGATAAGCTTCGATATAAGAACGCGTACTAACTAGAAGCAAATTGAATCATACAACAGTTATTTGACATGAAATGTTTAATGGTGGTTTAGGCAAAATAATTAGGTGAATTTAAATAAAATTTGATTGAAAAACAAAAGAGGAAAGCTACATTCATTTCAATTTTTATCTTATTAATATTCTCCAGACTCGGTAACTATTTGTAAAAACGATTCTTTTTCTAGCAATAAATGAGCAAATTTTCCAAATTTCATATTTTCTTGGAAGTCTGTGTCACCCAATGACAAATATAGTTTTCCACAATGTTTCCAAGTTTTTGAATACATATAAAACTATTAAAAGATCAATTTCTGGAATAAAGAAAAATTGTACAACTTACTATCTGCCTTATTCAAAAAGGGATTTGTCCTTAAAATTTATTTAAAAATTTTTTTTTAACACATTTTCTTATTTGTTCAAAATTCTTACTTTTGCCTTTTAAAATTATGCAAAACTAAAGCCAACATTAAATTTAAATACTTCACAAGTAAAGCAAATGACTTTTGGCTTTAAAGGTTTCAAGTACTATATATAAAAATTAATCAAAGGGCATGTATAGGCTCTTTAACAAAATGCTTTACCGTTGCTAATTTTTATAATTTATTAATTGTACATAAGTTTTATGAATGGAATAAAAATCTGCCTAACATTACTATCTGTAAGTGCATTACCAAAGGAAGAAAATTCAACCAATCAAACATCCCACCAACCTCTTCCACCCATATTTTATTATATATATATATATATATATATATATATATATATATATATATATATATATATATATATATATATATATATATATATATATATATATATATATATATATATATATATATATATATATATATATATAAACAATGTTTAATTTTTGTAACTTAATAACTTCGACAAGTAATATCTAAAAATAGAAGTTTCTCGGTAATTATCTCATTCAAATCTATTACGTTTTTTTTTAATACTATACTATGCTTATGCAACTAAACAAATGTTCAACTACTAGAACAAATAAGGAATGAAAAACTACAAAATGCTAAGAAGTTGACTCAATTTGGGACACTTTTCATATACTTTTCAAATTCGAGAGGACCTTGTGACACTTCTTGTTATTTTTTCATTAGAAATTACTGTTTGATGCATTGAGAAAATTCATTCCCAATAGTTACAGAAGAGTCAGCAAAATTTCACTTTCTTAATCTTAAGAAAAGGATTTTAAACACGTTTCTAGTGACTTCCTGTTTAACTAATTTCTAGAGTCGGCAATGAAAAATATTGTTTTAACAGAAGACGAGGTAGAAACTTGGATTTAATTATATCATGGTACAAAAAGAGTTTGCTTCTGTGAAAATATTGTTGCATTATAAAATAAAATTCCCTTTTAAGACTCTTTCATCCGGGTTAATATTTTTCAAATGTATTAGAACGTGATGCATTACACCCTTGCGATAATCTTTATCTAAACAACATAGTACTCAGTGGTTTCAATAGTGAGACATCTAGAGTCGATGTGTTTATATCATTTGCTCAGTCTTAAATTATTTCAAGTAAGTTGAAATTTAATAGCCAATGCAATGATGATTCAATCATTGTCTGTTAACATGAGTTTTGATTCATTTTTTTAGGGACTGAACTTGCATAAAAGATCAAGCTCAAATTAGCTACAATTAGATGTAGATATTTAAAATTTTGCATTTGTGGACATCCGCAAATATATATATATATATATATATATATATATATATATATATATATATATATATATATATATATATATATATATATATATATATATATATATATATATATATATATATATATATATTAAGAGTGTATAGGATATCATATTCAACCAGATTACAAAAATTATCCAGTACAGAACATACACGGATAGGGAATTTGATAAGAAAAAATGGGATATAGAAAAGAAAAGGTAATCAGGAGCCTAGAGAAGGATTTTTTTTTTTTTTTTTTTTTTTAAATTTCACGTCTCACAGGTTTTCGCACTTGAGAAACATCTCGACAGTTTCCCTCTAAGAATCGAACCTGAGACCTTCACTAAACGAGTAAGATGTTATCACACACGCTATACAACAGTATATAAAGTGCATAGAGAGGATAGGAAATTAGGAACGGTTCTTATCTAAAATGATAAAGATAAAAGTTGGGAATTGGGTCAATGTTCGATTATGTTGGTGGATAGATTATTACTAGGCGAGTTCGCCACCTATATCTTCAGAACAAAAGGAAATCCAATGGTGATGGTTGACTTTTAATAATACAATGAAAATTTCAAAGAATGGAGAAGACGAAAAAATGGATTTTATTTTATAGCTTAGGTAGTCAAAGAATTCTGAATAGTTAGAAAAGGTGGGAGGTAAATGAACGCCACAATTTGGTTGTAGACTAAGTTGGCAAGGTAAACAAAGAAATAATAAAAATTATTTGGAAGACTCCAAATTAGCAGTAACACGAGAGCAGACAATGTTACTACCTAACAAGCTCAGCATCTGACATTAGATAAAAAATTTGCATAGACAGTGTAACAGATAAAAATTTTGCATAGACAGTGTAACAGAGTGGGGATTTTCGTCACAGCAGTCGAACATCCAAGTTTTGGTTGAGAACAAATGATAAGATCTAAAGGAAGCTAGGTGGTGTTCAAGAAATTTTTAAATTAAAATTGTGTGAATGTTTTTAAAAAAAAAAAAAGGTCATGCACCATCTCATATAATTGGGATATGTCTTACAAAACAATATTTGTACAGTTAACAATTAAATGACAGTGTAAAAATGTTCTTAATGAATCTCGCTACTCAAATATTGAAACTTATTTAATTGAAGACGTTACCTTTTCTTAAAATGTTAGCACATTAATTGAGGATTATATTTAAAAGTTCTGTGTCAAAAATTATATGCATAATACTTTTTCCTCTCCGTAACAAGGTTTTCCAAAGCAATTTCTTATTTCAATATAGCTTCTCTACCATAAATATTCTTTTCTAAACAAACGTTTCTCATACACTGAAACTACTTACAGAATAGGCTTTAACTTCGAAAGTTGTAGGGTTCTAAATAAGCAACCTTACCCCTTTTAGAATAGAAACAGCTTCCTTAGATAACCAAACTGGATATAGCACATCATCACGGAGAATTGATTCGAACAAATCGTCTTCATTGTCAGCTTCAAATGGAGGCTGTCCTGCCATCATTTCATACATCAATACACCAAGAGCCCACCAATCCACGCTGGCTCCATAATCCAACTCTTGAAGAATCTGAAATATTATGTCGCAAATTATAAATTATTCATCATTGTTAATCAATTTGCACTAATTTACAATTTGTACTAACAAAAAAAAAAAAACTAGAAAAAGTTAAAATACCTCAGGTGCTATATAATCGGGTGTGCCACAAAATGTTGTTGTGGTTTCACCATCCTTTATTCCTTCTTTACACATTCCAAAATCTGCTATCTTACAATGTCCATCACTATCTAATAATATGTTGTCTAATTTCAAATCCCTGAAAATAATATATATATATATATATATATATATATATATATATATATATATATATATATATATATATATATATATATATATATATATATATATATATATATATATATATATATATATATATATATATATATATATATATATATATATATATATATATATATATATATATATATATATATATATAATGATGGGAAGATTAATTGGCATCGGCATCGAGAATAGGAAGAATTGTCAATTTTCACAGAATCAGAATTTTCAACTTTTCTGATTCTTTTTCCAATTCTCACATTTCTGGTTATTTTACAAAATAAAGCATTTTACAAATACCAACTATATATATTTTAATTTGAGGGTATTTAATTTTCATTATCAGTACATATAATATATATTTTCAAAATTTAGCTTTTAGTTATAAGATGTATTGTGGTTAAATGGTTATTCATATTGTTTTCAGTTTTTTAAAAAAGGAAACATGTTACTCTTTTACATTCTTTTAATAAAATAAAGTTTTAGTTCACTTTTTTATTACTTTTTTCCTGTTTCATTTGAAATAGTACTTTATATTAAAATAAATGATAATTATAGTTTTATAAAATGTAACTAAATAGAAAGGAAGGAATGAACTAAGGTATGTACTGTATTTCAGTAAATTGCATCTAATATAAAAACTGAATTATATTACAGGTTTTTAAAAAAGTATACTCTTATTCTTTTACAGTAGTGAGAGAATCGGCATCGGTATCAGAATAGAATCGGAATTTTTTTTTGCTATCGTCCCATCACTATATATATATATATATATATATATATATATATATATATATATATATATATATATATATATATATATATATATATATATATATATATATATATATATATATATATATATATATATATATATATATATATATATATATAGTTAGTTAAATTCCTAGTGAACCTTAATGACATTTAATAAACTCATGGAGAATTCCATAGGCTTATTAAATTTTCTTAATTAAAGCTACATGCTAAGTTGTTTAATTTCCTTTTTCCTACGATCTTAACTTAAAATATCTACTTTTAAATTCAACCTAAATATTAATTCATTAAATGCTGGAAAATATATAAACACTAAGAAAAAAAAATATCAATAGAAGTTTCAGAAAATAAGACTTTATCAATGGACAAAAAGAAAAATAATCGTAGTATGATCATTTAAGGGTAGGCATATATTTTTATATAAAAATATTAATAACCTACAATTAATATACAAGGATGACTTAAATGATATAAAAATTGTAAGAAAAGATGTACAGTATGTAAAATCCTATCCAGCTTTCCAGGATCTCTTATAGGAGTTTCTGGGAGAGCAAAGAAGGCAGTCAGTTCTAACGCAAACTCTTTTTTTGTCTTTCAAATCTTCATTTTTAATTATAAACTAATTATCACAAATCATTTAAGATCTGAAAAGAACTAAGATAGATTCTTTGCCCCTAAAGGAAATTTGAATTAAAAGTGCATGATTTATTAGAATAAATTCACATTAATAAAATGGGAGCTTCAGGTATCATAAAAATCACTACCGTGTTCAGTTGAGATGTTAGAAATCTATATGGGGAAACTTAATGCATCATATTTATTTATTTATTTTTTTTTTTTTTTTTTTTTTTTTTTTTTTTTTTTTTTAAAGTTACAGTGGTAAGTAGTGAAATAGGTCTTAAATTTTGGTAAAAAAATCAGTTAACACTTTTTTCGGGGTGAATTTTTGAAGCGTGCTAAAACTGAAGAGTAGTATAATATTCTACCCACTAGAAACAAGTTTGTTAGATTAAATTTCCTATGTTTTATACGTTCTATACCTACAACTTGAGTTTTAAATAAATTTTGCACAATCTATTATTTCCTTTATGTAGAAATAAAATTTAGTAAAATATTCATAAAAATTTGTGTTTAATATTCTAACCTATATATTACTCCATTCTTATGAAGAAATTGCAATGCTAATGTTACTTCGGCCGAATAAAATCTTGCTCTTGGCTCGCTAAATTTTCTTGCCTTTTGAATTTGGAACATAAGATCTCCTCCATTAACGTATTCCATTACAAAGAACAAACGATCCTTAAAAAGAGAAGAGACTAATTAATCATACATTCCTACTTAAATTAGAAGAAAAAAATAAATAAATAAATTTTTCAGTAAATCAACCTATATTTCTAACTTTGAAATATATATATATTTTTTTTTTTTATGTCTCCTCCGGTGGGCAAAGGCCAGAGGCCTACCAAATTCCACCGGAGTTGGGAAAGATCTATTATCATGGTCGATGGTGGCCGACGTGTCCAGACACACGGCGTTTGAAAGTATGCAAGTCAAAGGAAGTTGGGAAAACAGATGAAGGGAGTGTGTTCCAGACTTTACCAGTAGAGTATATGTAAGACTGAGCATAGCGGTTAAGTCTGGGGTCGGAGAGTTGGACAGAGAAAGGATGAGAATGTGTAGAAAGGCGTGTCGCACGAGCTCTTCTCAATGGAGGAGGTATGCAACGAGAGAGTTTCAGAAGAGCAGTGTCCGTTGTAATAGCGATAGTAAAGAGAGAGTGACGCAACAATTCGACGGGCAGAAAGAGATTGAAGAGAGTTAGTAAGAGCAGGAGAGTTGATGAGACGAAATGCCTTTGACTCCACCTTCTCTAATAGAGCTGTATGTGTGGAACCACCCCAGATGTGCGAAGCATACTCCATACAGGGACGAACAACACCCCTATACAGAGCAAGCAACTGGGGTGGCGTGAAGTAATTCTGAAGGCGCCTCAGAACACCCAACCTCTTAGAAGCTTGTTTAGAAAGAGAAGTAATGTGATCTTTCCAAGAAAGATCACGAGAAAAAGAAACACCAAGAATATTAAGGACAGATGAAGGCTTGAGTTGTGTGTTTTCGAAGAAGATATCATAGTTGTGTGGAAGATTGTGTCGAGTGGAGAGATGGAGGAACTGAGTTTTTGAGGCATTGAAAACAACCATGTTTTCTCTGCCCCAATTTGAAATACGAGAAAGATCAGAGGTTAGTTGTTCCAAGGCTACCCTTCTCGAGTCTATCAACTGCTGTTGGGTGGGACGTTTTTCAAAATGGAAGGAATAATGAAGGGTGGAGTCATCAGCATAGGAGTGGATAGGAGATGAGGTGATGGAGAGAAGGTCATTAATGAAGAGTAGAAAAAGTGTTGGTGATAGTACAGAACCCTGAGGAACACCACTATTAATAGATTTAAAGGATGAACGGTGGCCGTCTACAACAGTTGCTATAGAACGACCGGAAAGGAAATTAGCGAGAAGATCACAGAGAGAAGAATAGATACCGAAAGAGGGAAGTTTAGAAATCAAAGCTTTGTGCCAGACTCTATCGAAGGCTTTCGATATGTCCAGCGCGACAGCAAAAGATTCACCGAAATGCCGAATAGCGGAGGACCAAGATTCAGAGAGAAGGGAAAGAAGATCACCTGTAGAGCGTTTCTTACGAAAGCCATACTGGCGATCAGAGATAAGATTAGAAGAATTGAGATGCTTCCAAATCTTCCTGTTAAGGATAGATTCGAAAACTTTAGAGAGAACGGAGGTCAAAGAAATAGGACGGTAGTTAGAGGGTTGAAAGGGGTCCCCCTTCTTCGGCACAGGTTGAATGAGCGCACGTTTCCAGCAAGAAGGGAAGGTTGAAGTAGATAGACAAAGACGAAATAGTTTACCGAGGCAGGGTGCAAGCTCGGAAGCACAAGTTTTGAGAACCACAGGAGGAATACCATCAGGACCGTACGCCTTCTTAGTATTAAGCTCAGAGAGAGCAGAAATGACATCTTTAGAAGAAATTCTAATTTTAGGCATAAATTGAGTTAGAGGGGGTTGAAGGAGGAGGAATAGCTCCGGAATCGTCTAAGGTTGAATTAGAGGCAAAAGTTTGAGCAAAGAGTTCAGCTTTAGAAGAAGGTAAAACAGCAGTTGTGCCGTCGGAAGATATTAAAGGAGGGAAAGAGGAAGAAGCAAAGTTAGAGTTGACATTTTTTGCAAAATGCCAGAAAGAACGTGAAGAAGAGGAACCAGAAAGATTATTACATTTTCTACGGAGAAAGGAGTTTTTAGTGTTACGAAGGATAGATTTTGCACGATTCCGGGATGAAATATAAATAGCGTGAGTTTCTGGAGTTTGAAGACGACGGTAATCCCTGAAGGCAGCATCCCTGCGGCGGATAGCACGAGAACAAGCAGAGTTAAACCAAGGTTTGTTAGGTTTAGTAGAAGGGAAAGAATATGGAATGTAATGCCTCCATGCCAGAGAGAATCACCTCGGTAATGCGTTCTGCACACTCCGAGGGACCCCTCCCACGGAAGCAATAATCATTCCACGGGAAATCAAAGAAGTACGACCGCAAGTCCGACCAGCTTGCGGCACCGAAGTGCCACAAGCGTTTCCTTTCCGTAGAAGGGGGTCTTTCCTGCGGAAGACTTGAAGAGATAGAAGAGGATACAGAGATAAGAAGATGATCGGAGGAACCCAGAGGAGGAAAGAGTTTAACAGTATAAGGAGAAGGATTAGAAGTTAGGAAAAGGTCTAGAACGTTGGGTTCATCTCCAAGACGATCAGGGATATGAGTAGGGAGCTGCACCAACTGCTCAAGGTCGTTTTGGATAGCGAAAAGGAAGGCACGTTCACCAGCTGTATCATGAGAACTAGAAGAAAGCCATTGGCGGTGGTGAACATTGAAATCACCTAATATGATGATTTCAGAGAAAGGAGAAGAAGAGAGAATGTGCTCTATTTTGGAGTTTAAATAGTCGAAGAATTTAGCATAGTCAGTAGAATTAGGAGATAAATAAACTGAACAAATGAATTTAGTCGTAGAGTGGCAAGAGAGCCTAAGCCATAATGTGGAAAATTCAGAAGACTCCAAATTAGAGACACGAGAACAAACGACATCGTTGCGCACATATGCACAACAACCGCCTTTGGCTGAAAATTGAGGATAGAGACAGTAGGAGGAAACAGAATAGGGTTTGCTATCAGAACGCTCAAACATCTGAGTTTCGGTCAAGAATAAGAGGTGAGGTCTAGAAGAAGAGAGGTGATGTTCAACAAAGTGGAAATTAGAGTGCAGACCACGAATGTTGCAGAAATTAATGAAATATATATATATATATATATATATATATATATATATATATATATATATATATATATATATATATATATATATATATATATATATATATATATATATATATATATATATATATATATATATATATATATTCAAAATTGATTATCAAAAATGTAAATTAAAGGTTAATGTCATAATGTATAAACATCTTTGATAATAAATGAAGACTACATAATCTTTTAAAACAACTTTTTAAATTTAAATAAAACACTGGAGCACTACAAACCTCTGTCTGAAATGAAGAGTGAAGAGCTGTCAAAAATGGATGGCGAGCAGAAAGGGCTAGGATACGTCTTTCTGTCATAGTACATTCAACATCATCGTCTTGTAAAATAACATCTTTCTTCAAAACCTAAATAATTCAATTAAAAAAAAAATGATAATTTCAAGTAATCATCAACGTATGAAAATAGTTTACAATAATGATTAATTGAACGCTGCTCTTTCACCAAAATTTTAAGATAAAATAAACAAGTTTTTGAATTTTGCTACCTAAATTTTAACATTAACATCATTTACATTACATGGCGAAACTTACAATGCCTAAAAATAATTCATTTTAACTTTAGAGCTTCAATCACTAATAATTATTAACGAGCTACATTAATATTATCATTATCATCATTAATGGTGGGATGATCTGTTGAAATTGAGAATTGAAAATATTTCTAATATTTTCTACACACTTGAAATTTTAAATTTTTAAGATTTCTTATGAGCGGATATCTATACTTTTTGTTCATAACTTCTTAATTGCAGCACTTCACATATATATATATATATATATATATATATATATATATATATATATATATATATATATATATATATATATATATATATATATATATATATATATATATATATATATATATATATATATATATATATATATATATATATATATAATGAGCTAAAAGAACCAAGATAAATCTAAACATTTATTACCGACTAGTTTCGGGTTATTTAAAGCTTCTACCCATTATCAAGGCTTTGCATACAATGAAGAATATTATATAAAAATTAAGAAATATATAATATTAAAAGAAACAAATATATGAAAATTACTATACAGAAAACTAAAAAAAAAATAGTAAAAAGGACGACCAAATTACAAAATTCTACTTCAATATCAAATTATTTTCTGTGTAAATTTTCTTTAAATTTGGAGGGAGGTTGGATCCTAATAAGGTAGAGAATGGAGGTCAGATTCACATTCTGTGTTCAAAATTATAAAATTTGAATCCTGTATAGGATGATCCTTTTGAAGAGAATGAGAATTAATGACTGAATTTGGGGGATGGTGCAAATGTTCAGTTTTCAGGAATTACTACATATTGCAACAAAAGATATATTTTAATTTAATGAAGAATTTTATAAGCAAATCGATGATGTTGCCATGGGGAACTAGTTTAGGATCTACTGTAAGTAACACTTTCATGTGCTATTTCAAATCCATTTTGCTTTAAGTCCATAGGAATTCAAACCGTTTTTTTTACAGATGATATGTGAATGGTTCCTTTCTACTTTTAAATCTATAAATGAAATAGATCCGTTTTTACATTGCATCAATTCTAAGCATTCAAATATCAAGTTCACAGTGGATACTGAAGAAGAAAACTCCTTGCCATTTCTTGATATATATTAAAATATATATACGGAAATCAGCAAATTTCAAACTAGCGCTCATTGGAAACAAACATTCACTAGATTAACTACTAAATTCAGTTCTTTTATCCCATATATATATATATATATATATATATATATATATATATATATATATATATATATATATATATATATATATATATATATATATATATATATATATATATATATATATATATATATAAATTAATTTGAACGCTTTTCGTTAGAGCATACAAGATCTCATCTTCATACATTAATCTCTCGAATGAATTGGACTTCCTTAAAACACTAATTCTAAAGAATGGATTCCCAGGATTCGTAATTGATAATATATTTAAGAATCAATTTAATTGGGGAGAATGAGCTGTGAAATTGAACGCAGAATTAAATGCATTTTAAAAAAAGAAATTACCCCCAGTTTAAATTCAAATTAGTATTTTCTAATGAAAATAAAATTGAAAGGTACTTCAAAGTTAAAGAAAAACTTCCTTTACCTTTATGCTCATTAGTGGTTTACATAGACAAGTGCGGTGAATGTAAAGCCAATTAAATAGTAAAGACATTCCCCCCCCCCTCACAACTTACTCAACACTTACTTACCTTAACTGCATATATTTCGTCTGTACCCTTCTTTTCTGCTAGCATAATTTTCCCAAAGCTTCCTTTGGAACATTTGCAATATTCCCATATTCAGCAATTAACTCTCATTCTTCTTCAAAAGGATCATCCTACATAAGATTCAAATTTTATAATTTTGGACTGAGTGTAAACCTGACCTCCATTCTTTAGAATCCTTATATATTTGGCACCACACTCAATTTAAATGAAAATTTACACACAAAATATTTTGATATTGAAGTAGAATTTTGGTCGTATTTTTTACTATTTTTTTAATTTGCTATATAATTTTCATATATTTATTGATATATCTTTTGTAATATTTTTTCCCTTTGAATTTTATGTATCTCGTAATTTTAATATAACATTCTTCCTTGCAAGCAAAGCCTTGATAATAGTTAGAAGCTTTAAATCACCTGAAAATAGTCGATAATAAATGTTTAAATTCGTCTCAGTTCTTTTAGCTCTAATTAAATTCCGTCTCAAGAATAAGAGTCCTATTACTACATATGAAAGTGACCAATTAGTACGAAGGTATTTGGATATGTACAGAGTAGTTGTAGCAAGGGGATGGGACTAGCATAGTATGTGGCAAGTAACATTGTACTCCCCCCCCCCCGCAAGACTACTCTACCTACAGACACTGATATACAAGCAACCATAAGTCACATGAGTGCCATGCCTTCATCGAACTTGTATTTAGATCGAAAAAGATGGAACCAATATAGCAAAGAATAGGTTTTGTTGAACTAAATAGGTAAGTCAGCTTTTGTTTCTTGGTCTTAAGTTAGATATTGGTATATATATATATATATATATATATATATATATATATATATATATATATATATATATATATATATATATATATATATATATATATATATATATATATATATATATATATATATATATATATATATATATATATATATATATATATATATAACGGAGACAGCTTACTAAACACACTTACCTTAACTGCATATATTTCGTCTGTACCCTTCTTTTCTGCTAGCATAACTTTACCAAAGCTTCCTTTACCTAAAACTTTAATAAAATTAAAATCTTCTAACCCAAGTTTTCGAACTCCAGTATCAGTTTCTGGTCCAACATCAGCAGGTCGAGCTGCAATAGATAACAACAACATTAAACCAATTTTACAGAACTTGATAGGAAAATATATTTCCTCAAACATTATTTAATTACTGGAAAATTTATTTCCATGATGAATGTCAGATGAAATAGTTTTAAATATTTAAGAAAAACTAGTGCAAATGTAGTTTTCTACACTTTACTACAGCATTCTATGATTTTTTTTTTTTTTTTAAACTTACATTTTGGGGTTGTGGAAGAAATTTCTTTTGGCATCATTTTGTCTAAGTTTTCTTGCATTGCATTTTGGGCAGCAATTCTTAACAAAAGTTCTTCTTCTCTATCAGAATTTGCTCCAGATTCTTCTTCACCAATCCTTCCAGGCACATTAATACTTGCTGAGGGAACTTCGGCCCGTGGAATTGGGGTCTAATAATAATAATAATAATTAATCTTTATTCATTTTTCCAGTTGCTATCTTGTACATAAAAAATCGCACTTTATATGTATTATTACTGAAATGGGCTTCTTGGAGAACGAATTCTACCTTTGAGCCCATTAAATTTATACAAAAATTAAAATCAATCATCAATAAAATGAAGTTTATATCTAAGAAACAAACATTGGATATTTAATTTTTTTAAAGTCATAATCTTAACCTAAACTACCTCCATAAAGATAACAATGAAAATAACAATAAAAAGTAATAACTAACAATAATAACATTAAAATATCTGGAAGCTAAGAGTTATTACAATAATGAAGATAGCAAAAGGAATAATAAAAATATAATAATGGTAGTAAAAATAATAAAAATAAAAATAATAATAATAATAATAATGATGATAAGTAATAATTAATAATTATAATAATTATTTATTAAATTTAAAAAATTACTCATACTACCAATAATTATAATCCAAACTGTACGATACATACTTTTTTCTTTGGAAGGTGGTGTGGACTAATTCCCATTCCTGATAATATTGATGATAATTGTTTGATGTCAATTCCACAGTTATTAGCAACATTTTTCTGACATCTCTTGTGAACATTTAGGCCACACGCTGAAAATAAACAATTTTATTTTATCTTATCAAAAGCATGCCAAATTTTAATAGGTTTTTGACAAATTTCATTAGTCTAGTTACAGAGGTCACAAAATTTCAAGTTCAAAACTTGATTTTCCTCATCAAGTTTGGGCATATATCAATCGTTGGATTTTAGTAAGGAATAAAGCACGATCCCCATCTATAATATTAATCATCATTTTATTTTTGTTAAACTTTCAATTGAGAAAAATTTCATTTTCCCTTCTAGAAACTGTATATATATATATATATATATATATATATATATATATATATATATATATATATATATATATATATATATATATATATATATATATATATATATATATATATATATATATATATATATATAAGTAAGAATCCAAAATAGTCAAGTATTATATTTTTTAATAGACATTGAACTGAGTGTAACAGTACCCTAATGTTATTTATTAGTGTATCAATTAATATCCTGGTGCAAATGTTAAACCATTCTTGTTATATTTGATAATAACTTTGACCTTTTCTGTAGCACTAATTATTATACCTAATGCCCATTTTTTTTTTTTTTTTTTTTACACATCACCACTGCTCACGGGAAGAGCCCTATTCAATAATGATTTGTACTTAAATGTTTTCCAATAAGATGTTGCTAATGAACTTATTAACTACACTCAAGTAAACAACTTTTGGAATTTCTATATTCAAATAATCAATGAAAATGGCTACAGTCACCTACCATTGATAATACATCCTCAGAATATCATGCAACATTATGCGCAAGGGAATGCCATTTTTTTTTCAAACATATAGAGAATGGTAAAAGTAAATAACATTCATTCATAACGATCTCGGTACCGAACATATGTCATTAATAAAGTCTTATCTGAAATAGTAGACTCCGCAAATTGAAAGGAAAATAGTGAATTTTTAAAGAAATGAATTGTTGGCGTTTTAACAGTGTATCACAATTTCAGTAATACTTTGCCTTAATACGATATCACTTAGGGAAAAAGTTGTAATAACTTCAACTGGATACTAGTCCATAACTGTTAAAAGTAAAATTCTGGATAGAGGGATTATCATTCTCCATTATAACTTTAAAATTTGATATACAACAAACTGCAGTAAATTCTTATTTACTCTTTGCACTTTGTCTCTTAAATGATAAAGTTATTACAGGACTATTATGAATCTTAAATTAAGTTCTTGGAAATATGTAATAGAATCATCCTTACACATTGAATGCTAAATGGCAAGATGAACCAGAAATTAAAAAATTGTTTCATTTTGTGGCATGGTAGATATACTGAAAACCACATGTTTGTATAATAATAATAATAATAATAATAATAATAATAATAATAATAATAATAATAATAATAATAATAAATAAGTACTTTGGTAAAGAGCAATGGAATAATTTATTTTTTATTTGAGTTTTAATGAACACAATTTTTTTACAATCAACTGTAGCAAACTTAGCTGGAATTCTGTATTAAATGGGTAAGTTTCTAGTACAAGCTGTAATGGTTAAAGAACTTGGTTCTATTTTTGGTTTATAAATTATTAATTTCTCAATTAACATGAATTTTACAGAACTAAGCTATTGTTGGGGGGGGGGGGGGGTAAAAGCTTCAGATTACTTTGTTCAACCCAAAATTTATGCTATGCATGTGTTATGACAAGACTATTAAAGATCAGTACATCAATGTGAAATTAAACTTTCTAAGTCTGAATCAGAAGCCATTAATAGAGACAGAAAGGAAAAATTAACTAAGACTAGTTTATACACCAGCTGTTGCTTTAAGGATACCATCCCTTTTTGGTGTAAAAAAAGAAATGATGATATAATGAAAAATTTGTTTCGGAAGATACAAAAGAAGACTTGGATGTTCAACAACCATGATCAATATAAGATCCATCTATTGCATTATATATATATATATATATATATATATATATATATATATATATATATATATATATATATATATATATATATATATATATATATATATATATATATATATATATATATATATATATATATATATGGTGTCCCAGAATGGAATGGCGCCACTTAATATACGGATATATTGATGGCAAATAGGAGCATATTACTCTACACATGTATGCTTTTTAACGTTTCGTTACCGAGATACAGTTCAAACCGGTCAACAGTAAAAGTTAAATAATGCAACACTGGCAAACTAACGTAAAGGACGCGTAATATGGAGGTAGTGTGTTGGAAAACGACAACCAACGAAATTGTACCTCCGCAATGAGTCAGGCGATAAAATTCGCAGGGTTATGCCAACATAAAAGTGTGACGTCTCCACCGCTCAAATTGTCTTCATTTTGTAGTGTCGTAATATTCGAATATCACAATACACACGTTTTTCGATGCCCCACACGTATTCAAAAAGGGATTATGCCGATTTTGTGTACGTGTACGGATTGTGTGACTGGAATGCAAGTTTGGAGTGGCATGCATATGCCGTGCGGTATCCAACAAGACGGCTGAAGCATAGGTCTGTTTTCACGATTACATTTCAGCAACTATGTGATACTGGTACATTTAGACCTGAGTTTATGAGGTACTACGCCACCGTACACATGACATTATCAGGTATTTGACGCAAACCTGTCATTGGAGTGTACGTAGAGCGGCGGCAGAACTTGCTGATCTCCACGTTCAGCAAAATGGAGATCACTGGCGGTGGATGAACCCCATACATATCATTTGCAACGTGTACAATGGGTACAGCATTTACTGTCCACCGACGGCGACTTGTAAATGGTTCATCAGGGAGTGTAATATGAACAGACGTTTCCCAGAGTCGGTGCTATGGACAGACGAAGCCATCTTCAGTAGACGTGGCACTCACAACCAGAGGAATAGTCTCGTGTAAGAACAGGAGAATTTTCATACAATCTAGTAGCACCATTACCGGAACGAATTTAAATGTAACGTGTGGTTGGGTTTACTGGGTCACAATCTCCTCGGCCCCTATTTTCTACCTGACCTACCTTTAATTCCCCCACAATGGTTACCGATTGTTCTTGAAGATGTACTCGTGTTAAATCTACGTGTCATGTGGTTTCAGTTGGATGGCTGTTCAGCACACTTTACCAGACACACATGCACCTGGCTTAATACAAACTATCCTTTACGATGGATAGGTCGGGAAGGCATTGTTGCCTAGCCTCCACGTTCGTCGGACCTCACACCATTGGACTTCTTTGCCTGAGAAGCTATAGAAAATGGGTCTAATATGTCATCCAAGTCAATGATGTTCGAGACCTTAAGGAAGGCATTTGGCAAGCGTGTGCTAACATAACAGCAGATGAATGCCGGTCTGAGACAATGTCCGTTTCAAGAAAGGTGCCGTGCATGCATCAGGGCTCAGGAGGAGGGGTCGTATTTTGAACACCTATTGTAACCTGTATCTGTTGGATCTGAATAATGATAAAGCTGTGTTTCCAATATTTCATGTGGTAACTATTAACTGAATTAAATATATGAACAAATGTCATAAAATAGCACAAAGATTGGTTGTGTCTTTAAACAATATAACCAAAAATATAATTACTGTCTTGAAATTTTTTAATTCAATGGAGAAAAAACTTCAATGAGATAGTTAATATAAATAACATTTTATTAATTTTCAATTTAGTCAAAGAATGAATCAAAGGTAGGAATTGAGTCTTTTCTGACAAAGACCCAGAAATCAGCATGAGCAAACCTTTAAAAACTATTCTTCACCTAAAACTTTGATAACCAGTTTACGTTTCACGATTATCATTTGTTGTCTCCTCGCACAATAGTCAAAATTAAATTCAATTTCAAGCTCTTCAAACGTATTCGCCATTTAACATATATTCCAATATTTTTAAAACTTACTACTTTTCCTGAAACTGAAAAAGTTAGCAGCAAAATCACTAAAATAACTTAGCGAATTCATAACTATAATGAAAAAATTAACTTCAAAATACACTAACCTTCACACTGTAATCCTTGACGGAAAAGACCATAAAGTAAAGAGCCACAGTGATCACAAAAAGTAAATCTCTTGTAATTATGAACAGAAAAACGGTGTGGCATGTTTATATAAAAGCGATGCTTCTCTCCAGTTCCCTAGAAACGTATTAATAATTATAATTCTGCTGACTCATAATAA
>SEYY01023167.1:15000-32500 GCA_009176605.1 Armadillidium nasatum | reverse complement strand
AGTTTGAAAAACTATTTTAAAAAAAATTATACAAATTTCTGATTCACAATAGTTATTCAACAGGTTTACTTAAGTAAAACCCTAAGTTAAACTTTGGAAAAATGTAAGATAAAATTATAAATATAACCTGTATTTACATGTATATATCATTGCTATTTTATTGCTGTGCATCAAATTTGTATCATTTAGCTACATTATTTCAAAATTATTTTGTTTATACTTTCAGTCACTATGGCGAAAAGATCAGCTTCAGCAGTATGGGAGTACTTTACAATGTTTCAGCATAGGCTTGAAATAGCTAAATGTAACATCTGCAGCCAGGAAATTAGAAGAGGACCTCCAGATGCCCCAAGTAAAAAATTTTCAACCAAATCTTTATGGGGGCATCTAAAATCAAAACACAAAGATGATCATTCACTAGCAGAAGAGAAGCGGTCAAAAGAAACAGAAAATATTGAAAAAACAAGAAAATTCTTAATTTTCTTATATTTTGTTTGGTTTAATCCACCATTAAAAAGCATATATAATTTTAAATTTTAACCCTGGCAGGTAAACCCCAGTTTTCTCTGATTATTAGCCAGGGCCCCAGTCAGTCCATATATGGAACAACACCCAAAACAAACAATGCAAAAACAAATCATAAAGTTTCTCAGTGGCAGCAGAGATTTTTATAGTCATACACCACCTTAATTCAAAAAACTTAACATATTGCAATTTGATCATCTTCTAAACCTCTCCATCCTAAAGGAAACGCACAAAGTAATAAACAATAAAACATGGAAATTCCTAAAAACGAACCATCAAAACAATCAAACAGAGAGGAATTATCTTGTGAAATAACACCAACTAAAAACCCCTTTCTACAGACTTACTAAAGAACAACAAGCAGTAAGCTACACCTCCACCATACTATATAATGACCTCCTAGACAATATAAAAAATGAAAGATCAACATTAAATGTGTGCAAAATTAAAAAAGTGTACATAAATTTGTATTGATCAATTATTATTATTATTATTATTATTATTATTATTATTATTATTATTATTATAATTGTTATTTTTATTATCATTATTATTAAAATAAGATATACAGAATGCATTATTATTATTTCCATTATTGCAATTATTAGTACAATCATTATTATTATTATTATTATCTATTATTGTTACTGCCATTATTTTATTATAATTATTATTATTGAAAATTTTTATTATAAATAGCAGTAATCGCAGAGGTTTTATTTTTTTACTACTACTGGTATCATTCTTATTTTAATATTTTTATCCCATATGCAACTATGATTATTATTATTAGTTATTGTCTTAACTGTAAATATGCACCATCAGAATAATAATGATGTTAATAATTATAACAATTATTATTATTATTACCATTATTATTGTTATTGAAATTTTTTTATTATAAATGGCAGTAATTGCAGTGGTGTTTAAGTATTTTACTACTATTGCTATCATTCCTATTTTAGCATTTTCATCCCATAAGCAATAAGTATTATTATTATTATTATTATTATTATTTTTTTTATTTTATTATTTGTCTTAACTGTAAATATGCATAATCAGAATAATAATGATGTTAATAATTATAACATTATTATTATTATTATTATTACTTTAATTTTTACTATTATTATTATCAGCATCATCTTCACTACTATTATCATTGTTATTAAATTTTTTTTTTTTTTTTTTTTTTTTTTTTTTTTTAATTTTATTATTATTATTATTATTTTTGAGGTAAATATCATTACTATTGTTTTGATTATTGTAGTAAACATCATAAGCAATGTCTCTGTTATTGTTACTCACATGATCAATATTTCTAGAGTTTTGTAACTTTAGAAGTAACCTATCATAACTTTTATTATAAATAAATAATTTATATTATATATATATATATATATATATATATATATATATATATATATATATATATATATATATATATATATATATATATATATATATATATATATATATATATATATATATATATATTGAAGCTCAAAGGAAACCACAGTGTTTTCCCTAGCAGCCCCTTTTCAGAGAACTGGATAGTCACAATATTATATTAAGATTATTGAATTTAGTAGTATAGGACCTACTTTTAAACTTTAAACCTGTAAATATACCCATTTCCTGAATAAAGTTTTGTGAATTATTATGATTATTATTATTACTTATTTTTTAATATTAGTCATTATTATTTTTACTAAATATTATGGTCACTGAAAAGTTATTATTAATATCAGTAATTTCAATGGTGTGATGTAGTATTTTATTATTATCCTTATTTTAATATTTCCATTTCATATGTAATTTTATTATCATAACTATAAAATATTCATCATCAGAATAATTATAATAAATTATTAATACTATTAGTAGTAATAGTAGTAGTATTCTTAGCATCATAAATATTATTACTATTACCAGTTTTGTAATTTTAGTAGTAACATTGTTTTATTGCATTTTTATTAAATGAGTTAAAATGTTATACAGTATATGGTATGTATAAAACATTGGGGCTCAAAGGAAACCACCATGTTTTCCCTCAGCAGCACCTTTTCAGAGAACTGGACAATCACAATACAATTATTATAATTGAATTTAGTGTATAAGAACTACTGTAAATTTGAAAACCTGTAAATGTATAATCTTTGAATAAAGTTTGAAAAACCAAAATTGTTAGGGTAAAAATACATCTATAACAATAACCACTCTACATATTTGATGATATTTATAAGAGTAATTATTTATTCAATATTTATTGATCATGCTGCATTGTGCCTTTAATCATATACAAACTACCAGTACCTTTTCTACTGATGACAGATCAAATCATGACCTTCAAGAAATGTTTCACTATCTGTATAATATATCTATATTATTATTATTATTATTATTATTATATATTATTATTTATTAATTATTATATTAATATTTATTAATAATTTATTATATATATATTATTATTATACTTTATTCTTGATGGAGCTGTATTAACAGTTTTCTACTGCATATATATACCGTGTATATTTTTAAAAATTTTGGTAATGCAAAACCTACATAATATTTCAGTAAACTATTTAAATTCTCAAATTTAGAAACAATACCTACTTTCCCCTTTACACATTTAATTATTTGATTACCATGAAATATTCATGTTTATTGTAAGCACATTTGATAAATGGGACTAAATAAGCGGAATTGAACCCCAGATTGAACATGTTTGTCTCCCATTTTCAAAATTCTTACTTCTTTGACTCTATTATTAAAATAACTAAATTGTAATTTCCCCTTCAAAATAATGTTTGAATTACGTTTTGGTCATCTTAGCAATATTAATTTATTTAAATAGATTATAAAGATCAGAGGAAGGGCATGTTTAAGTGAAGATATTATTCTAAGAGGAATCCATTTGCTTAAAAGCTGGATTTGATGATGACTTTTTTTGGAGGGGTCACCAGGAAGATCTAGTGGTTAAGATGATGGACTTGATTCTTAATTAAGCAAAATGGCACCGGTTTGAACCCCAGAAGATAACAGATTTCTTTGCCTTCTATTTCCACATATCTTTCTTCTTTATCTATGTTTCAATTATCTTAGCCATATTAATTTATTTAAATAAATTACAAAGATCATGGGAAGGTCATTGTTCTGATGAGAATCTATTCACTTTTTAGGATACTGGGACAGTCTAGTTTTGGCAATGGACTACATTCTTCTTTATATACATACAGTCCATGGTCAAGTTACTTGATTCACATTTGATTTTTTGGTTAAAAAGTTTGAATAGTCAATACTGACTTCCTTTGCATTTTTATTTGCATAATAATAATATTCTATTCTTCTTTGGATATTTTACTTAAAACACTATTGAAATTTAAGAAATATTCATATATTTATTTTATTATTTCTTTGATCTTTCACATTTTCCATTGGATTCGTATCATGGGAATTTGTAGGTTGTAACAAGAGAGAGAGGCATTGTTCATATCTGAAGAGTCATTTACTTACCAGTATTTTATTGTGTGACAATTACCAATTTTGCAAAAATACAAATAATTCATCATTCAGAATCCATTTTCTTATCTGCAGAATCAGCCATTTTTTCAGTACCTCTTTGTATTATTGATCATGCTGCATTGTTCCTTTAATCGTATACAAACAACCAGTATCTTTTCTACTGATGACAGATCAAATAATAAAACCTTGATGAAATGTTTCATTATCTGTATGATACAATCTAGATGATGTTTCTTCCCAAGAGGCTTTCATACAAATCAAGAATTATTGACCATTATAATTTTAATTGTTGATCACTCAAACAAACAAATTGAAAAAAAAAAAAAAAAGGATACATTATGAGTGAAGATGTTTAAATATACAGTTTTAACTCAGAATAGATTGCTAATGTATAGTTCAAAACTAAAACAAATTTTTAAACATCATCCCTCATGACTTTTTTTCATTTTTTCAGGTATATTTTAGAGATGAAAGCCAATTTGAAATTATGGCTGATAAATTTCAATATGTATGAAGGAACCCTTGTGAGAAATATCATCCAGACTGTGAATCGTTCCACCAAAGTTGTAATTTGGTCTGTCATCAGTAGTAAATGTACCAATCATTTGTACATGGTTAAAAGCACTATGAAGCAAATCAATACAAAGCTGTAGGGTTTTAAGTTCCAAATACTGAATTGCTTGTATTTATGCAAGATGATGCACCATGACATAGAGCAAAATCAGCAACAGACTTTTTAAATATAACAATGCTACTCTCTTGCTTTGGTAAGGAAATTCTCATGAAGTGAATCCAATAGATTGTGGTTAATGGTTTATTAAATAAATATTAAGTTTTCAGTTTTTTTTAAAAAAAAAACATGATACTTTTAATAAAGTTTTAGTCTTTTCTGTTTTATTACTTTTTTCCTATTTTATTTGCAATAGTATTTTATAACATTAAAATAAATGATAATTATAGTTTTATAAAATGTAAATAAATATAAAGGAAGTTTTTGAACTAAGGTATGTACTGTATTTCAGTAAACTTCATTTTATGGAATTGTGTCTAATATAAAAACAATTATATTACAGGTTTTTTTGAAAAGTATATTTTTATTCTTTCACAATAGTGAAAGAATCAGCACTACATCGTAATCAGAATCAAAAGTTTTGCTAGAATTAGAAATTTTTTTTGGTATCATCCCATCACTAATATAATATATATATATATATATATATATATATATATATATATATATATATATATATATATATATATATATATATATATATATATATATATATATATATATATATATATATATATATATGAACAGTATAGAATGAACTACAGAATCAAAAATTTGAATATTTTGAGATTATGTTCTTGGATACAAATTAATCTGCATTTTTGCTTCAAAAACAGCATACTATTCTGAGAATTACCACCTCTAAACTTAGGAAATTTATAAATAAATCCAGATTCAATATACAATTACTTTTATGAGAATTTTAACCTTAATTAAAAATGTGAAATTTTTTGGAATTTTAGTTTCTTATCCAATCTAAATATTCTAATAAAACATTCATCCTAAACAAATTTGCAAAGAACTTGCTTTCATTTTCCATATACCTAAACAGTTATTATTATTATTATCATTATTATTATTATTATTATTATTATTATATATTATTATATTATTATTATTATTATTATTATTATTATTATTATTATTATTGTTACAGTGCCAATTATATAAATACTTCTAATGATGGCTTTAATACATCTTTTAACTTTTAGGATATTTTGCAAAGTCATTGTGAGTACAGACTGACCTAGGCCCCAGCTCCAGCAAAAAATCAGGGAAAACAGGGGTTTACCTGCCGGGGTTAAAATGGCAAATTATACTTATTAATGGTGGATTAAATCAAACAAAATATAAGAAAATTAAGATTTTTCTACTTATTTTTTCAATATTTTCTTTCTTTTTTTTTTTTCTTTTGACTACTCTTCAGCTAGTGAATGTTCATCTTTGTGTATTGATTTTAGATGCCCCCATAAAGATTTGGTTGAAAATTTTTTACTTGGGTCACCCAGAGATCTTCTAATTTCCTGACAGCACATGTTACATTTAGCTATTTCGAGCCTATCCTGAAACATTAAAAAGTACTCCATACTGCTGAAGCTGATCTTTTAGCCATAGTGACTGAGAGAATAAACAAAATAATAATTTTGAAATAATGTAGTTAAATGATACAAGTTTGATACACAGCAATAAAATAGCAATGATATGTATATATACAGGTTATATTGATAATTTTATATCTTACATTTTTTCAAACTTTAACTTAGGGTCTTACCTAAAAACCTATTGAATCACTATTGTAAATCAAAAAAAAAAATAAATAAATTTTTGTACTTTTTTAAACTTTAATTATACACAAAATTTGTAATTTTCTGAAATTTTTTTTCGAGAAAATGCATATAATCATTAATTTAAGTGAATGTTGACTATTTTATTCCTTCCTTATAATTAAATAAACCCCAGCCCAGGCCAAATTTGGGAGACCCTGGCACCAGCCCCATAAAAATTTCAGCACCGGTCAGTCCCTAATTGTGTGCGCTAGTTCTGAATAAAGAAAAACTGAAATATCATCATTATTTAACACTCTCCTAATAAGTATTATTATGGAGCATTTGAAATGTGTGTTTTATGCTTAACTTACTATAGCAACTTGTAAGTACAGTATATTCAATTTAATAGTGTTTATTTCTTTCTAAAAAGAACTTACTAGTAATTTTTAAGGACATATGGTGGTGAGATAATGAAGCTAGTTTTCTAAACAGTTAATTTAAATTAAATCATAGTTTTTATTGTTTATGAGGAACTTTTCCTTTTTACAATACATGTCTACTTATTATGAAAATAGAGAGTATAAGCGCAAATTAAAGGAACCTCAAAATATCATAATAGTTTCAGACAAATTTAAAATTTAAGGTGGCAGAATAAACAGAATAACCAATGTAAATAGCTTAAAAAGTAAGTTTCCAGAAATAAGGAGATTTGTATTAAAAGCTCACAGGTTTAAAGTATGGTATGTATATTACCATAAATCAAAAATCTTGGAAATTTTCAGAGGTTGTACAGTTGGGTGAAATAAACATTTTTTATTTGGCATAATGTTTTGTGTACTCAATCATATTGGTGCTGTGCTTGAAAATTTTTTAAAAATTTTTCCATGCACAGCAGCAAAATGGTATACAAAAAATCTTTCTAAATAAAAAATATATATCTCACCCACAGCTTTATAAACCCTGTAAAAAAATTTGCATACCCAATCACTTTGGTACTGCGCCTGGTTAAAGTTTTAGAATATTTTAAAAATTTTCAGTTAGACAAGATATATATTTTTTTTAGAAATTTTTTTTTGAATACTTAATCATTTTGTGATGTATAGGAAAATTTTTAAAATTTTTCCCCATGTACAGCAGCACCAATATGATTGGGTACACCATAAAATTATGCCAAATAAAACATGTTTGTTTCATCCAACTGAACAACCTCTGAAAATTTTTTGTAGATCAGAAAAAAAAAATAAAATAAAATTTTTTCTAGTTAGCTTTACCCCATTTTTGAACAATAATATTTTTTAAATGGTAAAAAAAAAAAAAAACTACCATTATTTAAAATGCAAACCCTTAGCTTTAATAGTTTTAAAATCTTCTAAGTTCGATTTTTAAATACTCAATAAATTTTTTAGGGATAGAACTTACAAAATTTTTCAAATTTAGTAAAAAAAAAAATCTACCTGAAAATGAGGAAGTTTTTATGAGTTATAGTTATCATTTAAATTTATTTTATACATAACATTGAAGTATGAAAATTATTCTACCAAAAACAAACAAAATTGAGAATATTAATGCTTTCAAAAAAAAAAATTTTATTGAAATTAAATTAAGGGTAGTTTTATCCTGAATGGTTATTTTTTGCCTGTTTGGGAGTATTTCCAAAATTTGTTTCAAAACTTGTTCATGGAAACCCTTCTAAATCTAATTCATTTCTGTGGCTCCCAAGATTGTGGAAATGGTAATTTTAAAGTGTTAGCATTCATCAATATTTTTTTCAATGGGTGTAACCAGGTTTTTATTCTTCTAATACATGAAGCCTGAATCAGTTTTTCCTAAGAGTCCAATCTGATTCAGACTTTGAGAAAATGTTTTAGTTTTTATTCTTTTTTTACATTTCCTGAATATGATCTTAAGACTTAAGATCAATTATAAGTTTTAAATTAATGCATTAGTTTTTAGAGTTCTCAAATTAAATTTAATCATTCATTTACAACCCCATTATAGATCATAAAATATCAGCATTGTCTGAATGTTGTAAGGAAGTTGAGAAAGTTAATTTGTTAAACCAAATGGCATGGAGTTTTTTTTTGGATAGAAATAGTAAGATCTCTTGTGACTGAAAAAGCAAGGAAGTAAACTTGTAACTGAAAACTTTTTCAGATGATATCTCTTTCTAAAAATGACTGAAGATTAATTAATTCACAATAAAAGCATAATTTAGGAATAAAGATAGAAAGATGCAATTTCAATGGAGTGCAAGATGAGTTGCATTTAATTCTCAAGAGTTTATAATTTGTCAATTAACTAAAAGAGGTGGTCAGAAATTTAAAGGAATGTAACCATAAGAGATTTCCAAATGGATGGAGTTTGGGTTATATTTACCGTATTTATGCTTCATTTTGTAATTAGATGGTATTTGTTAAATGTTAATTATGGATCAATCAGGGCCCTAGCCAACCTTGGCCATTTTAACTGACCCCAGCTCAGGCTAATAATCAGCAAAAACCAGGGGTTTACCTTCCAGGGTTAATTACAAATTAATAGTAAACTAAATCAAACAAAATATAAGAAAATTAAAATTTTAATTCCATTATTCCTTCATTATATATTGGGTGGGGCAAAATTAGTCAACAAAAAAGAAACTAACAATTCATTCACTTAAATCACTATGAACTATCAGAATTTTTTTTTGAACATTTACATCGTAAGTTTTAATATTTGGGGGAGTGAAATGTTCAGGAACAGAGGCCAGTGACATTGAATATGTTACTGATCTAAGATTGTATTTTAAAACTGTAGCGTTTCTACATTCTTTGGCATTAGTTTGATTCTATCTCTTTTAATTGATTTCCCTACTTTGAAATCTCTCTCAATGGCACTGTAGCTTGCTGGTGGGCACAAATATACTCTTGCTTGTTTGCCTTCCAGAAGGCAATAGAGTCATCGTTGATGCTAATTTTTTTCATTTTCATTTATTTATTCAACTCAGTCGGAGGAGACTCAGTTAAATTCAGACATAGTCCTGTTTTGGCTTTTGAATCATCAGAGTCCACAAGGACAACATTTCATGAAGATGAGAATCCAAAAAATTTAGGTTTCTGAAAATTTTTAAATTTTCATTACTTAAAAGTCTTTAAAACTTAATTTACTATCACCAGTATTTTAATAATGAAACTAGTACTATTAACTATTAAATTTACCTCATTAGACTGCAATGAACATATATGCATATCATCCTCAGTATTGAAATTGAACTTTTATTATACAAAATCTGCAATTTTCTAAAAAAAAAAAAAAAAATTCTGAAAAAATGCATATAATCATTAATTTAAGTGAATGTTGGCTATTCTACTGCTTCCTTATGATTAAATTACTCTCAATTAAAATTATATCTAATTTTCTTAACCTAAAATTTCAGTGCTTTTAACCTCTTTGCATAGTTCAGGCAACCCCAGTTAGAGCCCCAGCAAAATTTCCAACCCCGGTCAGTCCCTAATATTAGCCTAATTAAAATGGGTGTGGGTGAATGATAAGCTACACACAACAATGACAATTTTTCCCTTTATTTTCATTTTTTTTTTTTTTTTTTTTTTTTTTTTTTTTTTTTTTTTTAAACCTACAGTACCATATCATTCTCCCTGTCCTATCTACATTTTAACACATTAATTATTCAAAAAAAGTAAGTAGTTTGTTCATTTTTCAAATTTTTTTTAATACTCTTAATTTTAATTCCTTTTCTTTGAAATTATTTCAATTAGAAATTATTCTCTACCATATTTTCTTATTAAGAACAAGTCAAGTTTTTAATATCTAGAAAAAGTGTAAATACCTTAGTTAAATTGACCTATATGTATTATTCATTAAGATAAATAGCTTAAAACTCAACAAAATCTTAAATCGTATATTAGGTAATTATTTGTGGTTATATTTTTAGTTGAAATTCAGGAGTGTAGCTCAATAAAAGTTCTTTCAAGAATAAGAATTTCATTATCCTGTTTTAATATACATATGTGGTCATAATTAGGGAACAACCAGAGCTGGAATTTTCCTGGGGACAGGGTCTCCCAAATTTGGCTGGGGCCAGGGCTCTGACCAGGGGTGTCTAAAATATGTAAAGAGGTCAAAAGCACTGAAATTTTAGGTTAAGAATTGATTTATTTAATTATAAGAAAGGAGTACAATAGTCAACATTCAATTAAATTAATGATTATATGCATTTTATCTGAAAAAATTCCCAAAAATTACAGATTTTGTACAATAAAAGTTTAAAAAGACTACAAAAGTTTTTGAAATTTTTTTCTGTTTCACAATGGTGATTCAACAGGTTTACTTAGGTAAGACCCTAAGTTAAAGTTTGAAAAAATGTAAGATATAAAACTATCAATATAACCTGTACTTATACATATCATTGCTATTTTATTTCTGTGTATCAAATTTGTATCATTTAGCTATATTATTTTAAAATTGTTAGTTTGTTTATACTTTCAGTTACTATGGCTAAAAGATCAGCTTCAGCAGTATGGGAGTATTTTACAATGTTTCAGGATAGGCTCGAAATAAGTAAATGTAACATCTGCAGCCAGGAAATTAAAAGAGGACCTAAGGGTGCCCCAAGTAAAAAATTTTTCAACCAAATATTTATGGGAGCATCTAAAATCAAAACACAAAGATGAACATTCACTAGCAGAAGAGGAGTGGTCAAAAGAAACAGAAAAAAAAATATTGAAAATTTTAATTTTCTTTTTTTTATTTGATTTATCCCATCATTAATAAGTATAATTTGCCATTTTAATCCAGGCAGGCAAATGCTGGTTTTCCCTCATTTTTGGCCGGGGCAGGGGTTGGCCAGGGCCAGGCAGTCCATGGCAATAATATTTTAACACAATATAGAATTAAATAATTAAACATCTTTTATTATAACACAATCAACTTTTATAATCCTATAACTTGTGACTTAGGAGTTTGGAACTGATGAATATTTTATGTACTAAATCACTTGGTTAAAACCAGATTTGTTAAGATATGGGAAGAGTAATAACAGAACTTCATATCCTCATGAAATAGCTGAAAACATCCTATTAATTTTGCCAAATTTCTATAAATTTTGTTTACTTTAATTAAATTTGGCAAGATATTCGATCAATCTAAATGAGACTTTTGATATATTATAGAATATACAGGCCCTAGAGACTTCCTGTACCAATCTCTAAATTTATTTTTTATTTTTTACATTAGCTGCATTTAATTTTTCAAAACAGACTCGCGATCCAACTGGAATAATGTAGATTCTTAAAAATTAAAATAAGACAATTGTATGCCTGGCATTTAAATACATGGCACCACAAAATATCCTTTTGCACATAAAAATTTGACAACATTTGGTTGAGAAACATTGAATTAAGATACCAATCACTTATCAGACTGAAATGTCAAGGAAACAATCTTCAGACTTAAATAAAAAAAAGACTGAATTTATGCAGTTTTCATATTTAATTTTTTTTCCAAATATTTTTGGTTTTTAATATGTGAAACAAATCCAAATACTTTGGCCTCAACAAAATTTATAATGAATCCCAGATGGATTCTACAGCAGCCAAATAATTACAATATTATGCATTTGTAAACAGCTTTGCAATTGCTCATATTTGGCAGAGAAAATATATAATCACTGTATACAGAGTAAAGTTTCTATATAATAATCAAATTTAATATCTGCATTCTGTTCTTTGCAAAAATGTTTTCTCTTTACAACAGAGATTTTACATTTCATAACTTTCCCCATTTTTTATTAAAGATTTAGTAATTCCTTGTAACTAAAGGAATTTTTATAATTTTCAATATTTTTATTTCACAGTTTTTAAATTTATTTAAAAAATACAGTAGCCATATATATGTGATCATGATTTGAATGCCAGGAATATAAATATTTAGGGTTAATACAAAAAAAAAATTAAAAAATTAATGTTAAAAAAATTCTTATCCATATTATTTTTATATTTGATATATATTCCAAATGTATATATATTATTTTATATGAATATTATGGTATTTAATTGTTATTTAAAATATAAATTAGAATTAGAATTTATATTGAAGAAAAACAATAAAAATGGTTTGGAAAATCAAATTCAATAAATTTAAAAAGTTAAAAATACTGAAAATCCTGTTATCAAATGATATAATTCAGCTGAATACACCGAACATGCCTTCACCTTATAGCAATATAGGCAGAGAATAACCCCAGCCCCAGCCACATCCAATGATAAGGGAAAACCGGGGTTAATTACAAATTTTACTTATTAATGTTGAATTAAATCAACCAAAATATAAGAAAATTAAGATTTTAATTCCATTATTCCTTTGTTACATATTGGCTGGGGCAAAATGAATGCAACATATAAAGAAATAAACGATTTATTCAGTTAAATCACTATTCACAATCAGAATATTCTTGAACATTTACATCATAAGTTTTAGAATTTGGGGGAATAAAATGTTTAGGAACAGAGGAAAGTGATAATTTTACGTATATCTTATATTTTTTCAAACTTTAATGACCAAAGTAAACCTGTTGAATCACTTATGAATCAGAAAAATATTTTTTCAAAATTTCTATAGTTTTTTCAAACTTTTATTATATATATATAATCTTTAATTTTCTTAATTATTTCTGAAAAAGTGAATGATGAAGTGAATGTTGGCTATTCTACTCTTTCCTTATAATTAAATTGATCTCAATTAAAATAATATCTAATTTTCTTAACCTAAAATTTCAGTAATTTTGATAGTTTTACAAATTTTAGGCAACCCCAGCCCTGTTCCTATCCTCAACAAAATTCCAACCCTGGTCTGCTCAATGAAATTGACTGGGATAAGGAGTTTGATGGTCAGAATTGTTTCATCATGTGGGAATACTTCAAGGAAATATTGTCTTCCATTCAGTCTGTGTGTTTTAAAGATAAATCCATTAGGGTGGCAAATAGAAAACCTAATTGGTGGAGTAGAGAGATAAAAGAGAAAATCAGTGAAAAGCGTAGATGTTTTAAAATATTCAAAGGTAGGAGCAGGGTGGAAGATTTGGAACATTATAAGAGAATTAGGAATGAACTTAACCAGTCAATAAGAAGAGCAAAGAGAATGGCAGAAATTAATTTGGCAAGAAACAGTAATAAAGACCTGAAAAAGTTTTTTAGTTTTTATAAATTTAAAAGCAAGGATAAGAAAATTGGCCCAATTAAAATTGATGGAAATTTAGTAAGCTCAGATAAGGAATTGGTTAATATTTTCAACGCTTATTTTGCATCAGTGTTTACTGAGGAAAGGTTGGATAGCAGTTTAGAGACTAATAGTTCTAGTATACATGTAATGAATAGGTGTGAAGCATTTGAAATTGAGTTAAATGAAATTAAAACTTTACTAGAACATATTGACCCAAATAAGGCAGCGGGTCCAGATGGTGTGTATGGTAGAATTCTAAAAGAGGGGAGTATCAGTATTGCAAAGGCACTGTATTTGATTTTTAAGCGATCTATTGCTTTTGGAGAGGTACCTGAAGACTGGAAAACGGCATATGTGGTGCCCATTTTTAAAAAAGGTAGTAAGGAAGATTTAGGGAACTATAGGCCAGTTAGTTTAACATCTCTTGTCGTGAAAATTTTGGAAAAGTTACTGAAAAGTCATATAGAGAAGCATTTAGATGATAACAAGATACTATATAACTCCCAGCATGGCTTTAGAAAGGGTAGATCATGTCAGACAAATCTACTAGAATTTATGGAATATATTACTGAATGCATAGACAGGGGTGATCCAGTTGATGTTATATATTTAGACTTTAGCAAAGCTTTTGATAAGGTACCCCATGTTAGGCTGATGCAAAAGTTGTCACAGTGTGGTATAAATGGTATGGTACACAATTGGATTAAAGAGTGGTTAAAGAACAGAAGGCAGTGTGTATTACTTAATGGAAATAAGTCATTATGGGAAACGGTGAAGAGTGGGGTCCCACAGGGTTCTGTGCTGGGACCACTTTTGTTTCTTATTTATATAAATGATTTAGACAAAGGCCTTAAATGTAAGGTTTCTAAGTTTGCTGATGATACCAAAGTGGTTACCTCAGTAAGGAATAATGATGGATGCATAAAGCTTCAAAGTGATCTAGATAGACTTCTTGGTTGGGCAGAGAGGTGGCAAATGAACTTTAATAGTAAAAAATGTAAAGTTCTTCATGTAGGTTACTCAAATGAAAGATTTAATTATGAAATGAATGGGGAGTGGCTTGAGACTGTGGAGCATGAAAAGGATTTAGGTGTGATTATTAGCAGTAATCTGAAGGTGGGTGATCAATGTTTGGAAGCAAGGAATAGAGCTAATAAGATGTTAGGTATAATTAATCGCAATGTAGTTTACAAGAGCAAAGAGGTTATAAGCAAACTATATAATAGCTATGTCAGGCCAGCATTAGAGTATTGTGCACAGGTTTGGGCTCCTCATTTAAGAAGAGACATAGACATGCTGGAGAGAGTCCAACGTAGAGCAACAAGGATGATTTCTGGCTTTGAAAATAAGAGCTATGAAGAGAGGTTGAAAGAGTTAGGAATGTTCTCGGTTGAAAGGAGATTTCTCAGAGGGGATATGATACAAGTTTACAAAATATTTGCATCTGACAGTAATACAGAGATTGAAAAATACTTTATAGTGGACCAAGGAAGAGTAACTAGAGGACATGATAAGAAAATTAAAAAGAAGCCATGCCATCTCGATCTAAGAAATACTCTTTCAGTAATAGAGTTGTTAATTTTTGGAATGACTTGCCACAAGAGATTGTTGATTGTGATTCTCTTGTCAAATTTAAAAAGGGGCTAGATAGATATATGGATAGTTTAGGTATTATATAGAATAAACTTGACTAAGCCAAATTGGTGGGTATATTTGTATTTTTAGATCAACCTATGACCAAGCCTAATTGGCAGTTTATTTTTTTGTAGTGGGTGATGGTTCATTGAATATTGCATGTAAAACTGGCCTTGGTGTTATTTTTTATCTTTGCATGAGTAAACTGATAACTAGGGATAGGACAGACCTAGTCTTTGTGCATGTATTAGTATTGATAGTTAATATTTGTTTGGACTGGGACAGTCTCGATAGGCCCTTGTGGCTTCTAACTGTCTCTATTTTTCCTATGTTCCTATGTTCCTATGTCCCTAATGACATCACAAAAGTTATTGTAATTAAAATATTGATATATTATGTTATTGCTAGATATTTGAAATACTTAAAGTACATTTTAGCCCCTTCTCATTTATTTTTTTGTTTAGGTTAGGCCTATTTACTGGCATTAGTATACATTTACGCCTTAAGACAAGGTTAGGTTAAGTCAAACTAGGGTTTGTTAGATTTAACAATATATACCAATATTAGTATCAATATATTTTCTGATTATTTTCCTCCACCAATTTCTTCCTGCATATTGTTAAAGTTCCAAATAAAAGCAAAGCTTTATGATGTTCAAAATCTATTTTTACTACCCTAAGTGCGTTTTAATTTAGCAAATTTGATTTTAACTCATTTTTATTCAATATACATTACATTTCTAGTTTATTTATTAAACAACAACTAAATACCAGGTAAGAGACAAACCCTATATATATATATATATATATATATATATATATATATATATATATATATATATATATATAATATATATATATATATATATATATATATATATAATTTTTAAAAATTATTAAATTAAATATAATAATATAATAATAATATTAAATATATATATATATATATATATATATATATATATATATATATATAATATATATATATATATATATATATATAATATATATATATAATATAAATTTTTTTTTTTTTTTTTTTTTTTTTTTTTTTTTTTTTTTTTTTTTTTTTTTTTTTTTTTTTTTTTTAATTAAAAAAAAAAACTTTAAAACTACAAAAATAACTTGTATAAATCACTATATAGCCCTATATTTTATGACCTCTTTATAGGCTATTATTTTGCATTTCTTTTTGGAACTTTACTATTACATCAATTCAACATATTTCCAATATTTACTAAGCTATAAATTTTGTAAAAGCAGTAATACTAAAATCTTGCAATATATCCTTAACTTTGCTATTTCATATAGTTACCATTACTTTATATGACCACATGCAGCAAAACAAGATACACTGGTAATTACAAGTTGTATGGCTTAAAAGAAAAAAAAAATCATGCATAGTATTTTGCTAAAAAAAAAAAAAAAAAAAAAAAGAGAAAACCTATATACATATATGACTAAAAAGGTAATCTAGTTATAAAGATTTTAGATATACTGAGACAAATAGTTCTAGTATATAAGTTTGATTAAATCAGTCTAATGTAAAAGTGAGCTGACCATACTATCAAATAAAGGATTCCCACAAAGCTAAAATATGCTACTTACCCACAAATCTGAATGACTATTATTATCGGAAATAATTTCCTCAAATGGCAATGTTGCATCTGCAACAAAATCATCATTTCCTACTGCCGAATCATGAAAAACTTTGAGCCCTAAATGACTTGCCCTAACCACATCGTTTTCAAACCATTCATTCCATACAGGTGTAAAAGTTTTCTGCTTAACTTGAGTACGGTTAAAATACACTTCATCAATCTCCAGGGTTACATAAGGATCTAATGATTGTTCTTGTTGGGATTTTCCTACTCCAGTAACTCCAAAGCGGGTCATACAATCGGTAAGTCGAAGATCTTGAGCCTCGCATATCTTTATTTTGAAATTCCCAGTGAACATCGCATACAACTTTAACCTTTTTTGCCAGGACGAACAAAATTTCGCCCTGTTTCAAGATGCTAAATCAAGGAAATGCATAAGGAAGGGGAATTATTGTATATTCATGTATTTATTAAATTATTTACAGAAACTTTTCAGTCCTCCATCATCACTCCACCGAGATTCGATAAAACTAGATTTCTTCATTACAGAAAGGGTGACGTCATAGAAAATAGTGTTTCAAGAACCGCTCTTTAATGCATTTGCTTTCACCGACAGATTATATAAATTAAACGCGCGAAAATTTAAATTCATCCTTTAATATT
>SEYY01023167.1:0-10000 GCA_009176605.1 Armadillidium nasatum | reverse complement strand
TTCGGTCTATAACGAAAAGCTCTAGACTCCACCTTTTCAAGGAGAGCTGTGCGAGTGGAACTACCCAAGATGTGTGATGCATACTCCATACAGGGAAGAACAACACCCCTTTAAAAGAGCAAGCAACTGTGGTGGAATGAAACTATATATATATATATATATATATATATATATATATATATATATATATATATATTATATATATATATATATATATATATATATATATATATATATATATATATATATATATATATATATATTAATAGGTAATAAACGTAAACACTCAATCCTTTGTAATTTTTATTAAGTGGGCTATTGCAAAATTAAATGGTAAAAGAAGCAACAGTGCTTCGCAATTATCGTAATTTACAAATTGGGCACATATATTATTTTAACACTGAATAGTATAACAATTAAGATCTTCCAATAATAAATAGTTGAGATTATAAGATCATTTATTAATTAGATATTAATAGTTTTAACGTTCAACTCGCTATCACAGGATATACTGTGGCAGCTATATCTGATGCCAAACTAACTTCTCCAAATCCCCCCGCGATTTCCTCTTATGAAGAAATGTTACGTCACTAGAGAAGCTGGCCTCTTATTGGTTGATTTGAACGCTGTTCCTCTCTGGCATTATTACTTTGAATACAAGATCATTATTTTATGAGAAAATCTTGATTAATTAATCAAGAATTCTAGCAACATCAAGGATCATAACCATAATGCAATCGTCATAATAAGCCATTAATAAAACAACCCGAATTATGCTTATGAAAGAGAATGCCGAAATCATTACAGATTCTTTATTTGCCACAGGGGAAGGGAGGGGGGGGGAATTGTGCCAATATATATTATATTATACTATATATATTATATATATATATATATATATATATATATATATATATATATATATATATATATATATATATATATATATATATATATATATATATATATATATATTATATATATATATAATATATATATATATATATATATATATATATATATATATATATATATATATATATATATATATATATATATATATATATATATATATATATATATATATATTATATATATATATATATATATATATATATATATATATATATATATGCAGGGCCCGTGCTAGGATATTTGACGCCTTTATGCAATAATTTATGTCAAATGTTAGAGTTATTGCCATTATAATGTTTAGTATTAACTGTTAATTGTAATTCAGTAAATGTAATTAAAAGTAGGTATAATTTAGTTAAGAAATCTAAAATATAAATGCATTTGTTATATTTAAAATTAATTAATTAAAATTAATACTAAATTTACTCTCTTTTGTTATTAAAGATTAAGAAAATTTTAATTATCGGGAAATGATTGTTCTCCATTAAGATTACTTATGAAAAAAAAATAGTAACATTCTAAACACAATTGTTGGATTTGGAAAGGTTACAGTAACTGTACATATGGAATTTTTTACAGTTGTTTTAATTTTTAATTAACTAATCAAGTTTTTAAAGACACTTAATTTCATCATACATATCAATTTTGTGTATGTTTTTTATTGTCTTCGTCGTCTAAAGTTATTTTTAACTACTAGCAATTTTAAGATCGTGAGTGTCATAATAAATTAAATATATTGTAGACATTCTAAATGATTATGAATGTTTAATTAATTGTTCAAATTTTTCGCTTATTGGAAGGATCCAATCTAAAAAAATTATTTTTATTATTTGACCGATTTAGCTGAAATTGTACAATGTATATACATATTTTTAAATCTAAGAACTTTCGATTTCTGACGTTTTCCTGAGTTTCTAAATGTTTATAAGCTATTTTAGGGGTCAAACTTCAAAAAGAGAATGAATAGAAGTGATAAACCATTGGTCCGAATGACCCAAAAACTTCCCTGTACATTCTAAGCCCCAATTTTTACAACTTTATCAGAAGACATTTTAGAGAACTTCTGATAGCGATTGATTACAGGTCAAAATTTTTTTTTTAAATGGTAAAAAACATATCTTTCGGGAGAAAAAATTAAAAAAAAAAAAACCCACAAGCTAAAAGTGTTTTAATTTGGCAGGTATTTAGAGGAGGGATAGATCTAAAACTTTTATTTAAGACACTTATAAAACCTATTTGTTTGGTTCGAGATACAGCCTCTCAAACTTTGGAAATTTTGAAATTTCGTCGAAAATTGGCCGTTTTCGATAAGCTGTATCTCGAAAAGAACAAATAGCATTGAATAAAATATTTAAAAAAATTTTGTCCTTCCTCTATAGACGGCGCTATACCCAAAACGTCGACAAGGAAAATAGTCGACAGGTCAAAGGGTCGACACTTTTGAAAAAGATGTGTCGATCACTTTTCTTTTCAATTTCAACGTGTCGACGCTTTGGACACATGTGAAAAAAAATGCGTCGACTGTTTGACCAACATCGTATTTTTTTTTATATCGATACAATCGATATGTAAGCCTATTTTTTTAAATTTATTATATAATAATTATGAATATACTTTTTTAATTTTTAATATATTATTTTAGTAGATATATAGCACAAGAACATTTATCTATGGGGGCTCTGCCCCCGTACCCCCGACCAGTGAGTGATGATGATATATATCTATCGATTAATCGATATCGATTTATTGTGTGGACGATTTGGACGAGTTATAAAAAAAAAAGTTGTCAGCCCTTTGACCTTACCAAAAAAAGTTGTCGACGTTTTGGACAAGTGAAAAATTTTTGTTAATGATGTGTCAGCCCTCTTACCTGTCGACCGTTTGGTGTAATCCCGCTATAGTTGCTCAAAAAATAAAAAAATAAAAAACTTTTAACACAGGGCTTTTTTAAAAATATTTTTGTCCGGAGGTGTGAATTTTTCAAAATTGGAAAAAAAAAAATTTAAACACCCAGAGAACAAAACTCTGTTAGAAGCTTTTGTAGTCAATAGATTTAGGAATACACTCACCAAATTTCAGACCAAAAATTTTTTTACGTGGCCTCACCGTAGATTTAAACACCTTAAATTTCCCCCCCCAAAAAAAACTTTTAAACGGTTAATCCCTCATGAAAATGTTAGGAACGGAGTTTTTTCGTCGGTATAAAAGCTACCTATACTGAAATTTTCAGGAGAATCGGATGAAAATAAATTTTTTTTCAGCAATGGATCCTTCCCTTATGGATGTCATGTTGTCCAAAATTGTGCAGGAAAACTCTACACAAAATTTATATTATATTGGGGGTCTCCTGTTGAGAAGCCTTTTTTCATGCAATAAATCCCTGGAGAACTATAACGTTGATGATTTATTTTAGCACTTTTTAATTGGTCTTCATTCGATAGAGTCTTAATACAAAAAGTTCGTCTTTTAAACATTAACGCTCTTTTGTTTCTAAAGTCAGATGACTCTTCATTTAATGTGTCGAGTCCCTTGAGTCGGTTAGTCGAATAGTCGTGTTAGCGGATAGCAAGACCACTTATTTTGTAAGGTCATTTTTAAAAGGTTTTAAATAGGAGTAGAATTTTAATTACTTTAAATTTAGTTTTTAATTAATTTTAAATGATTTATATAAATGTTATTTAAATTTGTAGCTGGTTGCTTCGGGGCTTTATATACGCCAAGCCATGAGAAATGAGTCATTAACCACTGATTTTTGAAAATATTTGACAATTGATATTAACATATAAATATGGGTGTGATCATAAGTTTCATTAACTGAGTGTCAGTTGATTCACCTTATGTTATTTCAGATGACATTAAACTATTTCCACTTGTGACCATAAAACAATTTTCTAAAGGTTTCCGCTAAAACCCAGTTCCATAAATATTAAGAACCCATAAGTACCTATAAAGATGTCTGAAGACTTCCATAGAAATAAGTCCAGATTTGTAATGGTTTAGAATTCTTACTCATTCAACGGTTCTTTGGCATTATATATGATCTTATTCAAAATATTATTAGTGATTGCGAAAATGATTGTTATTAATTCACAAGAACTTCTGTTGGCGTATTATTTGACATGATGGCGAAAATGTAAATGAAAATGTTACATAGAGCATTACAAAGATAAAAAGCTACTCTCACCCATGCCTTTATTTACAAGTATAGCATATGGTACAACAGGCGTACTACAACACACGAAAAAAATAAGATTACAAAGTTTATTACATGGGTGGTCTAAATAGTGGAACAGAGTCTTTACTAAATGGTAACAAAGAAAATGTTCGTACTTTATTAATACATATACTTTAGGTTAACTCTAACAAGTAACAACTTCCCTCCTTATCTATCTACTCAACATAATTTTCCACTAAGCTACAAAATCCTTTTCAAATACACTCATCTCAAGCCTTCCTTGTCCTTAATATTCTTGTCATTTCATTCTCTTCTGATCTTTCTTTAAATATTATATTTATTTTACTGAGAAATTTCTAAGGGGTTATGTGTTCTGGGGAGCCTTTGGAACTTTTTACCTTTACTACAATACTGTATTTACTTTACATAGAAAGTTGTTCATCGTTAAATTAAGTGTGCGTCAAATTTCTGGGGTAGTTCTGCTCACATAAATTTTTATGAAAAGGTAAAGTCCAGGAATTTTCTCATTTTAAGCTCTCAGCATTTTCAGAAATAACATTACTTTAAGTTCTTTCTCCAAAAAAAGAGATGTAGTATTTTGCAGTGTTGACATAATTAAAATCAAATTATATAAATCAGCTGATTTTTTTTCCCGATGTTTTGAAAAAATATGTGAATTTTTTTTTTTTTATTTCTTTTTTTAAATAACGCCCACTGTCTTCACATTTTTAAGTTCACGATATCATAAGAGATCTTGAAAAAAAATATGTATTTAAATTAATATAAATTTAAATATTTTATTGGGCTGGGTGCAAAAAATTTAATCAACATCCAACGATATTTTTTACTAAATTACTGACATCGGAAACACTGTTTAACCTTTGAATTCTAGGTTTATATATTTTTTTTTAAAAAAAGCAGGTGAGTTATAAAAAATTCATAAATTTCATTAGTGTTAGTTTTTTCAATTTAATTATTAGTTTATTTAATGCTTTTACAAGCTGTACCACCAGTTAAAATCGTGACGGAACAAAAAAATTTAAAAAAAATAAATAAATAAACAAATATAAGCTATTCAGTGTCTGTAAATAAAAACATTCAAAAAGTTTGCTAACTTTTTCCGTATTACTGTAGAAGTGAAAAAAAAAAAAAATGGAAAAATTTTAGAGTTGAAATGTGTCAGCAATCTACCATAAAATATTTTTTATTTTTTTCAAGATGAAAATTTGTTTAATTAATAATTGATTAAATCAAACCAATTTACAAACATTTAATATTCAACTTCTAAGCTCTAATTGTCTCTATTTTCTTATGTTCCAATTAAAGAATTTAAATTATTTAATTTTTCTTCAAAATTTAAGCGTTGATAGTTCAGACTCTAAAAATAAATGTCTTTTTAAATATTTATCTTAATATTATAATAATAAATATTAAATAACAACACAGAACCTTAAAATACTTTTAAAATAATAATATAATATCGCTTACTCGCTTTCTTTAAAATTTAAATACATACATTTCATTTTTATATATAAAAAAATTACAATAGCTTGCATTTTTTTAAATAAAAAACTTAATTATTTACTTATGTTAGCATATTATTTGTCATGATGACGAAAATAGAATATAAATGATAATACTACATAGGGCAGGATATACAGACACACAGTTACTCTTAACTAGGCCTTTATTTACATGTATATCACATAGTGCAACAGCGTGATTCAATACACGAGATTAAAGGAAAGTTCAACTATTATTACATGAGTAGTCTACATAATGGAACATTGTCTTTATTGAATGATAAAAAAGAAAATATTCATACATTATTAATAGTACATATACTTTAGGTTAACTCTAGCATCCCCTCTTAATCTAAAGTATACCTCTAATGTTTTCAAATTTTAACAACCTACTTTTTAACACAGATTTAGTAAATATTTGATACATTATCTTCAGACTTTACATACTTTAAATCTACAATACCATTTTGAATTTCATTCCTAATAAAATGATATCTAATATCTATATGTTTAGACCTTTCGTGATGTAATAGGATTCTTAGCTAATGAAATAGCACATTGATTATAAATATTCACAATACCGATTTCTTTGTTAAAACCCTGCATGTCATATAACAATTGTTCTTAAAAATTTAGCTTCTTGTATACAGCAAGTTATTGCCATATATTCAGCTTCATATGTTGACAATGCAACAACTCTTGGCTTTTTGTTCCATGCAATTACAGGGTCATTATTGTTTAACTGAAAATCATAACTTATAATACTAAATTTATCTTCTGATGATCCTCAATCTGAATCACTATAACCAATTAATTTTAACTGCTCATTTGATTTATAAAATTTCAAATCATAATTTATAGTACCTTTCAAATATTTTAATACATGCTTAGCTAATTGTAAATGTGCATTTTTTGGTATATTCATATATTGAGTTAAAAAGTTTACAGAAAAAAATTAGGTCTAGTGCAACTCATCGAAGTAAATAAAACTACCCGCAATTTCTCTGTGCAATTTACCATCTGTTAATGGTTTTGAATCATTATACCTAAGTTTACTGACACTGAGACCACATGGAATTGACTTAGGATTACAATTACTTATTTTAATTTTACTTAATATTTTTACTATATAGTTTGATTGCTTCATGCTAATATATAGTTATTCTCAAATTAAAATTCAATCCCTAAAAATATAAATAGTTGATTCAAATGTTTTATTTTAAATTTATTTGGCAGTATTGTTAACCTGGTGGTTGTTCAATGTATAGTTCAACATCTATAGCTGCATTTAAATAAGCAATTTTCACATCCATTTGATGAACAATAAATCCTTCTTGTACTGACAGTTGCATCAACATCCGAATTAAAGATATTCGAGCTGTCGGTGAAAAAGTTTCTTGAAAATCCATATCTTTCACTTGTGAGTATCCCTTTCCCACATATTTGGCTTTGTATTTTTCTTCATCATTTTTCCTTGTTTAATGGCATCTTCCACTAACTATTGAACGGCCTTCTGGGAGTGAAGTGAGTTCATATGTATCATTCTCAACCAGAGCATTAATTTCTCCATCCATTGCTTTCTTCCAGTGATGTGAATAGAACTTGCCATAGCTTCTTCATAAGATTTTAAGATACAAGTCATTCTATAACAATAATCTATGGAATAATTAACATTTAATAAATTTTGATCCATATCATCATCATAGTTTTCAAGATAATTGGGCTTATTTCTTTGTCTTTTAGGATATCTGTTTTCATGTTCTTCATTTGCACCTAATTCTTCTTCAATAAATTCCTCTCCATTTTCTTTTATAGATGTTTCTTCTTGTGTTCTTGATCTTGTATATTCATATTCAAATTCAGGTGTTTCTTCTTCTTCAAAATATTCTGTAAATTTGACATACCTTACTTTCTGGATATTATTCTGCTCATGAAAATATACAAATTATGCTGGGCTTTCACTGTTATACCCAACAAAAATTCCTTGTTTACTGCCTGCATCTAATTTCTTCTTCTCTTGTAAGTATGCATAACAAACTGATCCAAATATATGCATATTACTTAAATTTGATTTTCTTCTTGTCATTAATCCATAAGGAGGTTTTCTTGTCCTTGAATGATAACATCTATTGCGAATATACGCTGAAGTTTTCACTGCATATGTCCATAATTTTTCTGGTAACTTAGCTTCCAATAATAATCATCTAGACATATCAAAAAGAGTTCTCCATGTACCCTTCTACTCTACCAATTTGATGTGGAAAATACGGTGCTGAAAATTCCTGCTTTATACGATTCTTTCTGAGGAGTGATTTGAAGTCTGCAGAAGTAATCTCTGTACCATTATCTGACCTCAATCTCTTTACAGTTTCATATGGAGATGTATCTGCTAGAAATTTTTCTGTTGCAGCAATCGTATTAGTCTTACTCTTCATTAAATATATAAAAATTGCACCAGAATAGTCATCTACAAAAGAAATAGCATTTTTAAAACCATCCCTTTCAACATGGTCAATAGGGCCTGCTAAATCATAATATAAAAATTCTAATATACCAGTATTATATTTTTAAGCTTCTCTGTTTCTAGTCTGAGTCATTTTTCCCAGAGCACAAGTACTACAATCAAAATTTTCTTTACTAATAATACTCATACCATCTTCTACACTTTCAAGTTTTAAAACATCTTGAACATTACAATGGCCCATAATTTTATGCCAATCTTGCAAACTATAAGAACCCATTTTCTGTAATACCAATATTGTTCAGGAAATATAAACCTCCTGTCTTCTTAATATTAAATACTGTACCATCATGTGCTGTTAATTCAAAAAATTTTGGTGTAAAATTTATAGAAACTCCATTGCACTGCACTGCTGCTGCACTGAAAATATACCTTGTTTATAAACCTTGATTTATCACAAATAATATGAGAAGTTACTCCAGAATCAACAATAAAATGATTTAGTAAAGTTTTCTTCAAACTTGGATTCATCACATAAAATATGTGAGGTAGCTCCACTATCTACTAATAGATTACTTGGTGTGTGTCCTACATTACCCATTTCATTAATTATAAATACATAAGAATGACCTTCATCCCTATCATCCTTTACAATCTTAGCCGAATTATTTTCCTACAAAAATCAGTATCATGAGTTTATGAATTAAAATAACCCACCATCTTTTAAAATGATACCTATATACCCCTCTTCCTTTCTACCTTTGGTAATGTTGTATAGTAACTTCTTGATTATTGAGTTTTCTCTCCTGTGCATTCAAATTTCCTTATGCCCTACTTTTCCACAAGGAAAACATTTTACATAACCTTTTCCATCTCTCATCTTCACAACATTTTCTTCTGGCTTAATATTTGTCTGATGACTCTTTTCAGTTTCTTTAAAACTTCTTAGAGCTACTTTAAATTACTAAATGTCATGGCTTTCTCTTTCTGAATAATTATCGTTGAAAAATTTTTGTACCCTGAAGGTAAGCCTTTCAAAACCATAGCTATAAGTAAACTGTCACTTACAGTTTCACCAGCTGATTTCAAAAATGTAGCTGCTGTCTCTGCCCTTAAAATGTAATCAGTAACATCTTCATCACCGCCTAATTTCAATGAGGTTAGCTCTGTATATAAAGCTATAATTCTAGGCTTACTGCTACCCAAATAATGGTCATATAAAATGGTTTAGCTTTTATTAAAAGACCTGAAGAGAAGGGTCGCAATTAGTTTTACAATTAAATAATAAAAGGATACTTACTATGAACTGTTTCTAAAGAAATGATGATCTTAGAAGTTTCTTCATATACGAATTCAATATAATTAAGAACTTTACGCAGTTATATATTTGAGTAGAAGGCAATAGATATGATAGTAAGAAAGAGTTGAAAATAAAAAATATATAACTCATACCTTATACCTTTGAATTCTGAGGACTTGTAATGAATAAGACAAAAACTCTTACATTTTAAATAACGTCTAAACTCGAAAATGATTTGATAAAAAAAGTGATCATTATTTAACCGGGAGTTTGTTTTTGAAAAAATGTGCTACATCAATACAAAAAACAAACCAACTTCATAAACTCCTATCAAGGAGAACTTAAGTTAAAATATATATAAAGTATAAACACTAGATAAATCAGTGAAAGCATACATATAGTTTTTATAGATCATGTAATATTTTCATGGCTTTTTTGCCTTCATCCTTAGCATCTCTTACGATATATGATAAACTTCTATATCTAGGACTAACACTAGCTCTAAAAAATTTTTTGCATTATCATCGCTATCGACATCAGTGGTACAATTTGTTATAACGCTCAGCAAATTTTGCAGCTTAACTGTCCTAGGAATTTAACTTCCCACAACTCATATTTTTCTACAT
>SEYY01023166.1:35000-57090 GCA_009176605.1 Armadillidium nasatum | reverse complement strand
TATATATATATATATATATATATATATATATATATATATATATATATATAGCTTATGAAGGTATCTAGTGTTAAGATTATATCTTCATAAATCAATAGCCATAAAATTGTTAGTACTAATAATATACAGCTGACTCCAATTATAAATATGAACGTTTCTACTGCTTATAATTATAAAGGTTTAGATTCTTAATATAAAACACTTCACTGTTTATGAGAATTTTTAATAAGTACGAAATATAGTTATTGATATCATTAGTTTATAAAATGGTAAGAACTGTAATTTAGATTTGAACACTTTTTACAAATGATGAGTACACAAAGAGTTAGGATTTTTCATGTCTGATTTTAAGATATCAAGCATAAGATATAAGTGGAAAATATTTTAAACAAAAAAATGTTACAAATTTTACAACATTTTGGAATTTTTAATTTTATTAATATAATATAGATTAATTAATTAGGAACTTAATAACAAAAAAGTACTAAATATATAAATGCATAAATATATTACTAGCACCACATCAGATGTTATAAATATATTGCTAGCACCACATCAAATGAAGAGACTTTGTACGGCCATATGGTGCTCGTTGAATAAAAACTGCTTTGCTTCTTATATTTATCATTGCTAGCCTCTTCAAAGATTATTATAAAGTTTCTTGCTTAAATTATATTATGTACATTGTTGAACCATTTCAGGCGTAAGACTAAGAAGGAGACAGAGGAGGTAGACAATGTTACGGACTCGTTTCCAACCATAGCTTACAATTGAATTGGCTTTGTGTTAGATATTTTATTTTATATTAAATTTTATTATTTATTTTACCTGTAATTTAATTCTAATATATTTGAAATTGCTAAATGGAGCACCACATCACTACCCAGGGCGAGAATGGAAGTTTTTCTGGGGAAACTAAGGTTGAAAATCCAGAACCAAGCAGCAACTATGATTTTCTTCTGATGGGTAGCATCCGTAGTAAATTTCTTGACGTTAAAACAGATGATAATGTAAATACAATGGAGTGGCGTATGAGGCTTGAAGATATTCTGTTTCAGGGTCACCAAATGAAGAGACTTTGTAGACGATGTGGTGCTCGGTGAATAAAAATGGTTTTTCTTCTTATGTTTATTATTGCTAGCATGGTTAGTTTTTGCTCTGCAATAGTCTCTCAAAGTTTTATTATTGGCTTTTTATCATGGATCGTCACATTTTTCTTCCAGATGAGATGTCTAGTTGTTTGCAATGCTCTTTTGAATAAAAAGGGAATTCTCGAGTTCATTGCTTGAATTCGCTCATTGAAAATCAATATTCACAAATGACAGTATATTATAAAAAAAAAAAATTAGTCTTAATCTTAGCATATGACTAGGAAGGAGACAGAGGTGGTAAGTAATGTTACGGACTCGTCTTCAACCAGCTTACAGTTGAATTGCTTTGTGTTAGATCTTTTAATTTATATTAAATTTTATTATTTATTTTACTTGTAATTTAATTCTAATATATTTGAAATTGATAAATTGGAGCACCATATATATATATATATATCATATATATATATATATATATATATATATATATATATATATATATATATATATATATATATATATATATATATATATATATATATATATATATATATATATATATATATATATATATATATATATATATATATATATATATATATATATATATATATATATATATATATATATATATATATATATATATATATATATATATATATATATATATATATATATATATATATATATATGAGGCTGAATGAGCGCACGTTTCCAGCAAGAAGGGAAGGTTGAAGTAGAGAGACAAAAACGAAATAATTTACCAAGGCAGGGTGCAAGCTCAGAAGCACAAGTTTTGAGAACCAATCAGGAGGAATACCATCCGGACCATACGCATTCTTAGTATTAAGCTCAGAGAGAGCAGAAATGACCTCTTTAGAAGAAATTCTAATTTTAGGCATAAATGAGTTGGAGGGGGTTGAAAGAGGAGGAATAACTCCGGAAACGTCTAAGGTAGAGTTAGAGGCAAAAGTTTGAGCAAAGAGTTCAGCTTTAGAAGAAGGTAAAACAGCAGTTGTGCCGTTGGTAGATACTAAAGGAGGAAAAGAGGAAGAAGCAAAGTTAGAGTTGACATTTTTTGCAAAATTCCAGAAAGAGCGTGAGGAAGAGGAACTAGAAAAGTTATTGCATTTTCTACGGAGAAAAGAGTTTTTAGTGATACGAAGGATAGATTTTGCCTGATTACGGGATGAAATATAAGTAGCGTGAGTTTCTGGAGTTTGAAAACGATGGTAATTCCTGAAGGCAAAATTCCTGTGATGGATAGCGCGAGAACAAGCAGAGTTAAACCAAGGTTTGTTAGGTTCAGTAGAAGGGAAAGAAAATCGAATGTACTCCTCCATGCCAGAGAGAATCACCTCAGTAATGCGTTCTGCACACTACGAGGGACCCCTCCCACGGAAGCAATAATCATTCCATGGGAAATCAAAGAAGTACGACCGCAAGTCCGACAAGCTTGCGTCATCGAAATATATATATATATATATATATATATATATATATATATATATATATATATATATATATATATATATATATATATATATATATATATATATATATATATATATATATATATATATATATATATATATATATATATATATATATATATATTTAATGATGAAAATTAAGGCCAACGCAAAGATAAACATATTTTATTTAAACGTTTCAAAATCGCAGGGATTCATCTTTATCTAAAATGAAATTAAAAACAAAAACAATGCACAAAAATTAAAATATTAAAAAATTTACAAAAGAACAAAAATATTAAGTAAAAACGTACCACAACTCATGAAAACAACCTAACGGCAGAGCAGACTGGAAATCGCAGAAGCTAAGTAACAGGAAAAATTAAAAGGTTGATTGGTTGATGGAAAAAAAAACAATACATATGAAAACACACCCAGATACAAATAATTAGTAGAATGAAAACTAAAAGATAAAATAATTAAAATTAGAAATGGACGAATAAAAACAATACCGATGACAAAAGATGAACAAAAATTAAAAAATAGTATAAATAATAATATTAATAATAATAATAATAATAATAATAATAATAATAATAATAATAATAATAATAATAATAATAATAATAATAATAATAATAATAAAAATAATAATAATAATAATGACAATAATAATGATAATAAAACATAATTAACAAAAAATAATAAGACTGGCGTCAATGATAATTAAAATATTAAACCAAAAATAATAATCGGAATAGCAATGATAAGGAAAACAACCATAATAAAATAACAAATAATAAAAAGAATTATAAAAATGAAAAAAAAAAAAAATGCGCAAAAAATAGCAATAAAAATTAAAATTAAAATACCAAAACCAAGCTTAATAAAAGCAATAATAAAAATAAAAGTGAGCATGAAAATAAAGGTGAAAATAAAAATAAAACTAAACGTAAAAATGGAAAATATAAAAATGGAAATGGAAGTGGAAATGAAAATTAAAGTAATGATGAAGATTCGAATGAAGGTGAAAAAGTAAATGAGAATATAACTTAAAGTAGAAATTAAGTAAAAATAGAAATGAGGGTGAAAACGAAAGTAAAAATTGATAAAATCATAATTGAAGATGAGGAAAGGATATATATATATATATATATATATATATATATATATATATATATATATATATATATATATATAATATATATTATATAGTTATATATATATATATATATATATATATATATATATATATATATATATATATATATATATATATATATATATATATATATATATATATATATATATATATATATATATATATATATATATATATATATATATATATATATATATATATATATATATATATATATATATATATATATATATATATATATATATATATATATATATATATATATATATATATATATATATATATATATATATATATATATATATATATATATATATATATATATATATATATATATATATATATATATATATATATATATATTATATATATATATATATATATATATATATATATATATATATATATATATATATATATATATATATATATATATATATATATATATATATATATATATATATATATATATATATATATATATATATATATATATATATATATATATATATATATATATATATATATATATATATATATATATATATATATATATAATATATATATATATATATATATATATATATATATATATATATATATATATATATATATATATATATATATATATATATATATATATATATATATATATATATATATATATATATATATATATATATATATATATATATATATATATATATATATATATATATATATATATATATATTATATATTTTTTATACATCACACCGTATCCCGCATAATGCAGGGTGGCGTCAACTGCAGGAAAATTCCTGCAGTCGTACATGGGAAGACAAAAAAAAAAAAAAAACTGGTTAAAAGGAATCCCAGACCCTAGAACCATGCGAAGAACTATTCTTCATGGATTTGATATATATATATATATATATATATATATATATATATATATATATATATATATATATATATATATATATATATATATATATATATATAATATATATATATATATATATATATATATATATATATATATATATATATATATATATATATATATATATATATATATATATATATATATATATATATATATATATATATATATATATATATATATATATATATATATATATATATATATATATATATATATATATATATATATATATATATATATATATATATATATATATATATATATATATATATATATATATATATATATATATATATATATATATATATATATATATATATATATATATATATATATATATATATATATATATATATATATATATATATATATATATATATATATATATATATATATATATATATATATATATATATATATATATATATATATATATATATATATACAAACATTTATTTTATTGGTTTGATTAATATTTAATTGAAAATTTTAACCCTCTTGAAATTTTCTTTTTCAAATTTTTAAAATGTACTTCGCCATGATGAAAATATATTTCTGTCTCTTGGAATTAATTTTAGACTTTTTCTCCTGAAAATTAATTTCGTTCACTATTTCCTTATGTTTGAAAGATTTTGCTGCTAAAAAGAGCATTGGTTCCATGTAAGATATTAAACTTGAACCCATGGATTTTCCTGAAGTTCAATTCAAAGAAACTTTTCTCACCAGTTATATATTTTAATTATATAAATATTTTAAAGAGATTAATTTGTGATAATAGTATGATTCCAGTTGGCTCTTAAGAATAAAGATGGTTATACTGTTAAATTTCGCAATCATCCATTTGCACCAAAAACTTTAAATTTTAAAATGTTGATATTTTTATTAAACATTTCCAACACTGAAGACAAAAAAAAAAATAATAATAATAAAAAAAAAAATAAATAAATAAATAAACAATATTTTCATAAATAATTTCGGATTCGTACAAATTCTTTTTAAATAAGTTTTGTTCCCTGCGATTTTTATGGTTTACCCAAGATCCATGAAACGAATATTCTTTTATCTTTTCTGTAATCAACACTCCCAATTACAAATTAACAAAACTTTTAGTATTTAAAGATTCCTTTGAGTTCTCTTCCTACGTTCAGTACCTTCATTTCAATCAAAGCTCCTGACTAGCTTTATTTTAGGATCCTTTTCGCAAATCATCCTGTTTCAAAAATATGTGAAATTGTTTTTAATTATATTTCTCAGACCAATTCTTTTAGCACGGTCTAAATCGAGAAAAAATTTTCGATTTCTAAATTTAGCCACTGAAGGTACTTTCTTCTTGTTTCATAAGAAAATATAAGCCATATAAATAATTGGTTTGGCAATTGGTTTCTCCTCTTGACCCTTCTTTTGTCAACGCATTCCTTTCCTACTACGAGCAGATATTAATTAATGAGTATCCTCAAGAATTCAAATCTTTGGCTTACCTTCATTACACTGATGATTTCGTTGTTTTTTTGCTACGAAGACCAACTTTATCTAATGAAAATCTTCGTATTAAACCTAAAGCATTAATTTTACCTTTGAACGTAAATCTCACAGTTCTCTTCCTATGCTCGATATTTATTTCTATTTTGTTCGATTTACTACTTCTATTTATTGAAAACCACAGAAACCTTGCTTGAAACTAATTTCTTTAGCTCAATTACCTTTTCTCAAAAAATTGCCAACCCCATGTCATTCATAAATATAGCCTATAACATTTTTTTTTGACTGAACCTCTTTCCAAGAGGTAATAACTTTTTTCCATAAATTTTCTGGTTTTATTCTTTTATTCTTCTAACCTTTTCAACAAACTAGTGTCTCCATTCCTGAAAAACAATTACCATCATGAAACTATTTCCTACTGAGTTTCAAAATATCTTGTCTGTGGTTGATGTTCTTGCATTGTACCTCTTCTCAACAATATCCACTTTCATATTATAATTTTTTACATAAACACCAATAGCTTTAGGACTGATTTTTTTAAAAGAAATTTTTGACATCCGGTCTATTCGTATCGCTTTTAAATGTTTTAAATTTTAAATAGTGTGCAAATAAATGTCTTGGATTGTAAGAAAGGGTATTTTTTAAGCTTTTCCGTTTGTTTAAGCAATTTTTCGCTGAAAAATTTCCACCAAAATGAGGCTTACAATTGTAAGATTTTAGACAACACACTTCACCTAACCCGATCAAAGTCGAAGGAGTGAATACCAGCAATTGTGGTAAAAAGTAATTATCAAAACATAAATAAGAACTTGGAAGTTATCCATAATTGTTTCAAGACAATTACCCTTTTATCAAAGAATTATACCAATTCTACTGTATATATATATATAATTTAGTGATGGATCGGATGTCATATTTTCCAATTTGCGGATGCGGATGCGGATGCGGATGTTGAATTTTGGAGAAGTGCGGATGCGGATGCGGATGCGGATGTTGAATTTTCGAAAGTGCGGATGCGGATGTTAAATTTTCGAAAGATGCGGATGCGGATGCGGATGTTAATTTTGATGAGGATGCGGATGCGGATGCGGATGCGGATGTTACTTTTATAATATATATTATATATATATATATATATATATATATATATATATATATATATATATATATATATATATATATATATATATATATATATATATATATATATATATATATATCACCTTTCCCACTTTCGTGAGGTGGAGCCCGCCACAATTCCCTTCCAAACATAACTATTCTAACCTTTCAACGCTTTCATTCTTCACATATGTCCAAACCATTTTAGCATATCCTCCTCCTCTCTATCAATTACACCCTTCTTCCATTTACACATCTCCCTTATTCTTTCATTTCTAATCCTATCAATCCTTCTCAATTTATATATCGCTCTCAAATCTTTCATCTCAAAGACATTGAAACTTTTTCTCGACCGAGCACTTATCGTCTATGTTTCACACACATACAATACAGAAGGTGAACACATACATTCAAACATTATCTTTATTTCTTTCGAAATTTTTCCTTTCTTCCATACTTTTCTTAGGCCCTTCAATACTTTCATTCCTTCTACCACTCTGTTCTTTATTCCTTTTTCCGTCCCACCCTTACCTTCCACCCAACATTACTAGATATTTGAATTCATTCACCTCCTCAAGTTTCCATTCTCACACTTCTACAAACCAATTCCTCCCTCCACATTTCCTCATCCCCACCTCCAATCTTTATAAGTTTATTCTTCGCTGGATTGAATTTCAATCTCTTGTTTGCACATTTCCCTTCAAACTCTCTCACAAGTATTCACATCTTTTCTCCAGATTCTGCCACCAAAACATGCCGCATCAATCTGCAAAAAGTAAAACATTCACTTCACATTCACCCTCCATATTTCTCAACGTAATATTCTTCCCTTCTCTCTCCATTTTTCTAGGTAAACCATTCATCAATAGATTAAATAACATGGAGATATTACAAACCCCTGTCTCAATCCCACTCCTATGCTAAACCAATCCGATAGTTCTCTCTTCACCCTCACTCTTGATCTACAATTCGCATATATATATATATATATATATATATATATATATATATATATATATATATATATATATATATATATATATATATATATATATATATATATATATATATATATATATATATATATATATATATATATATATATATATATATATATATATATATATATATATATACCAATTTTTTTTTTTTTTTTTTTTTTTTTTTTTTTTTTTTTTTTTTTTTTTTTTTTTTTTTTTTTTATATATAAATATATATATATATATATATTAGTGATGGATCGGATGTCAAATTTTCTAATTTGCGGATGCGGATGCGGATGCGGATGTCGAATTTTGGAGAAGTGCGGATGCGGATGCGGATGCGGATGTTGAATTTTTGAAAGTGCGGATGCGGATGCGGATGTTGAATTTTCGAAAATGCGGATGCGGATGCGGATGCGGATGTTGTTTTTTGTGCGGATGTTCCGCATCCGCGCATGCGGATGCGGATGCGGATGCCATCACTAATATATATATATATATATATATATATATATATATATATATATATATATATATATATATATATATATATATATATATATATATATATATATATATATATATATTACTGATTCTTATTAGTACTTTAACATTTAATAAAATTGTCAACTAAAACTTTTCTATTCATAATATTTCTGATTTCATCTTCTCATGATCTTTTTTAAAGAATGAAAGTGTTTCTTTATACCAACAGATTTAGTAAAACTTATAAATTTTGAAGGTCCTCAGACTTCCTCATGGCATCATGGCTATTTCTGTAGTTTTATATTTAGATACAGTTTCATCTCCGTATAAAGTACTCTCCAGGAATGTGTTGGATCTTCTCAAACAGGATTTTTATAAATTTTGTTGGATAAGGGGAGGGTCCAATCTTAAAAAATAATTTGTTATTTGAGCGATTACCCTGATATTTTCAGTATATATGAATTTTTTCACGAAGTTCTGTGTTGATTTCAAACGTTTTCTGAGTCTATAACAGTTTAAAAGTTATTGGAACCAAACTTCAAAAAACAAGTGAGTAGCTGGGCAAACCACTTTTTGAAATGATCTGAAATTTTAACTGAATATTCTTAGCCCCAATTTCTTGCATTTGTCGGAACATATTTTTGATTTCTGCTTTAGAAAAAAAAAATATAAGCATTTGAAATATTTTTTAATTTTTTTAAATTGCGAAAAATATAACTTTTCGAGCAAAAAAACAAAACAAAAAACCTCTACTAATTTTTTGATTTTTGCCAGGTGTTTAGAGGAGGGACAGGGCTACAACGTTATTTAGTACATTATTAAATGCTATTTGTTTTCTTTGAGATATAGCCCCTCAAACTTTGAACATTTTTGGACATTTTTAGAATTTCATAAAAAATGCATCATTTTTGAGAGGCTACATCTCGAAACAAATAAATTGCTAACTGATATACTCGTATATATATATATATATATATATATATATATATATATATATATATATATATATATATATATATATATATATATATATATATATATATATATATATATATATATATATATATATATATATATATATATATATATATATATATATATATATATATATATATATATATATATATATATATATATATATATATATATATATATATATATATATATATATATATATATATATATATATATATATATATATATATATATATATATATATATATATATATATATATATATATATATATATATATATATTTCACCTCTGGTATGCATAGGCCAGAGGCCTACTAAAATTTTCACCAGAGTTAGGGGAAAAGACGGGAACTTGGTCATATTAAAGTCCGACATGACCTATTACACGGCGTTTCAAGGTGCATAAGTCATAGGAACTTGGGAAAATAGATGAAGGGAATGTGTTCCAGACTTTACCAGTATAGAACATATAAAATTGAGCATAACGGAGGCCAGAAATTTGGATAGAGAAAGGATGAGACTGTGTAGAAAGACGAGTCGCTCGAGCCTTTCTCAATGGAGGAGGTATGAGACGAGAGAGTTCAGAAGAGCAATGTCCTTTGTAATAGCGATAGTATAGAGAGAGTGACGCAACAATTCGACAGGCAGAAAGAGGCTGGAGAGAATTAGTGAGACTAGGAGAGTTGATAAGGTGTAAAGCCCTAGACTCCACCTTTTCTAGGATGGATGTATGAGTGGAACCAACCCAGATATGTGATGCGTCCTCCATACTGTGAGGAATAGCACCCATATACAGAGCAAGCAACTGAGGTGGAGCGAAGAAATGCTGTAGGCTCCTCAGAACGCCAAACCTCTGTAGATGCTTCATTGGAAAGAGAAATAATGTGATCTTTCCAAGTAAGATCACGAGAAAAAGAAAAACCAAGAATATCACGGAGAGATTAAGGTTTGAGTTGTATGTTTTCGAAGAAGATCATAGTTATGTGGAAGATTGTGTCGAGTAGAGAGATGGAAGAATTGAGTTTTTGAGGCATTGAAAATGACCACGTTCTCTCTGGCCCAATTTGAAATGCGAGATAGATCAGAGGTTAGTTTCTCCAAGGCCACCTTCCTTGCGTCTACTAGCTGTTGTTGGAAGGGGCGCCTTTCAAAATGAAAAGAGTAATGAAGGGTGGAGTCATCAGCATAAAAGTGGATATTAGATGAAGTAACAGAGAGGTCATTAATGAAAAGCAGAAAAAGCGTTGGGAATAGAACAGATCCTTGAGGAACAAAACTATTAATAGATTTATAGGATGAACGGTTGCCGTCTACAACAGCTGCTATAGAACGACCAGAAAGAAAATCAGATAAAAGGCCACAGAGAGGAGGATAGATTCCGAATTAGGAAAATTTGGAAATATAAGCTTTGTGCCAGACTCTGTCGAAAGCTTTCGATAGAGTCTGGCACTAAGCTTTGATTTCCAAACTTCTCTCTTTCGGAATCTATTCTTCTTTCTGTAGCCTTCTCTCTGATTTCCTGATATATATATATATATATATATATATATATATATATATATATATATATATATATATATTATATATATATATATATATATATATATATATATATTATATATATATATATATATAAATATTATATTGAAAATATAAATATTTTATTTTTTCCTATTTTAATATCAATTTTTATTATATTATATATATATATATATATATATATATATATATATATATATATATATATATATATATATATATATATATATATATATATATATATATATATATATATATATATATATATATATATAAAATTAATGTCTGCTATTGGACTCCAACCAACAACCTTTAAGATGGCAAGTCTAGCGCGCTAACTACTCTGCTACGGCAGAACAAAAGGGAATCGCATTGGAACTTGCCCACGATATTCTTTCGCGGCGTCAAGCCCAAAGGACTCCCCCGAGTGCAACACGAGCAAAGGGCAACGTGGTCAAAGGTCGAGTCCTTTATTCGCAGACAGTCTATTTTTCGAAAATAGTCTGTGAGAGGTTATAACAGGCTCTAAAATCTTGTATATAACTGTCTGCGAATAATGGACTCGACCTTTGACCCCGTTGCCTCCTGCTCGTGTTGCAGTCGGGGGAGTCCTTTGGGCTTGACGCCGAGAAAGTAAATCGTGAGCAAGTTCCAATGCGATTTTCTTTTGGACTGCCGTAGCAGAGTGGTTAGCGCGCAAGACTTACCATCTTAAAGGTTGTTGGTTCAAGCCCAATAGCAGACATTAATTTTCTATATTGAAAATAGTCTGTGAGAGGTTATAGCAGACTTTAAAATCATATATATATATATATATATATATATATATATATATATATATATATATATATATATATATATATATATATATATATATATATATATATATATATATATATTTCGTATCGTCCTAAATGTGGCAAACTTGTCATACAGTTTTCTGTCCTCTCTTTTATCTGGGTCATCAAAACGGAATAATAATTAGAAAATTGAAGCATTCCTCAACTTTGCGGTGCCCTGCTTGTCTAGTGGTAGGGCTCCATATACCTGTATCTCTAATAGTGAAGTGTTCGTCCTATTGAGTACCATGAAGATCAACTTTCTTAAATGTGCATAAAACTTGTAAAACATATTTTTCTTCCCTTATTTTTTGATTTTTTGTGGGTCCATTGAAGTACTTCAGATATAATCTGTTCCACAAAAAGCAGCTTTAGGGATTCTTCTGGACTGCTAGGCTCTGTGCCTACTTTGCAGGCTTTTAGGTAAAATTCTAGGAGAAGAAGGTTACTGACGACGGCAATTTAACCTAAATAATGGGAGCTTCCTAATGTACTTATGTAAAAATTGACGATCGAATGAGCTTCCTTTGTACTATTTCAGCGACTTCTTTGTCTCAATAACAGCAGCAGAAGAGTAAGCAGAGCATGATAGAGTGTAAGAGCAAGAAGATGATCAACAACCGGAGAGGGAGATGCATCAGGAGTGGGCTGTAGCAGTAGGAGAGCGACAGCAGTGTGGCAGTAGCAGCAGGAAGGACAGCAACAAAGTAAGAGTTATCGTAGCAGAATGGCAATATTAGCAGTTGCTTGGGCAGTAGAAGTGGGAGAAGCATCCGATTTTTGAATAAGTGTTGTTATGAGTTTTATTTTTGCAGTTCTTCGTGAGCGTAATGAAGAAGGAGATTAAGTCGTCTCAAATTCAATGGTTTTCGTCAAACATTACTTCATATTCAAGGAAATCCTCACTCATGCTATCTTAAGATTCAAATACAAATGATAATGTTCTTTTCAACACAAAACCCAAATCTTTATTAGAAAAAGCTCTCTTTGCTCTTATTATTATTATTATTATTATTATTATTCTTATTATTATTATTATTTTTATTATTATTATTATTATTATTATTATTATTATTATTATTATTATTATTATTATTATTATTATTATTATTATTATTATATAATAGAGATAAAAATTAAGGAATGACTCGTACATAATTAATCTTTCTAGGTAAATGAAATTCTTAAATAACTGCAACATACAAACAGCTAACTGTGTTTCATTTATTTCTTGATTTCAAGGAAAAGTAGGAAGACTTCATTAAAATATTCTTAGAAAATTAATTAAATAGACTTAAATGCGGGATATTGTGTTCAATCGGAGACCTCTATAACACCCACGGTGAGTTGGGAGGGAGTGGGAAAAAAGTTTATAATCCTCTAAAATTCCTTGCGTGGCTTTCATTCCTACATACGAGTTTGTAAACAGAGTGTAATAATAACATGAAATGTGATTCTGGACATAAATATTTTAACCTCAAAAAACATAAAAACAAATCCATTAAAAGTTCTTAGTTACCACTCATTTTAAAAATGTTTTTTTCTTGACATATATATATATATATATATATATATATATATATATATATATATATATATATATATATATATATATATATATATATATATATATATATATATATATATATATATATATATATATATATATATATATAGGATCTGGAATCATGGTTCCTGATACTTACGGGTTTGAAAGAACAAAGCCGAGTTATTCATTTAAAAGAAAGTTATGAGTTTAAAAACTTAAACAAATTTTAAATGGAACATCTCAAAAGTTGATATAAAGGTTTCACTGCCATTCACCTATTATGACTCAAGAGACTTGACCCATACTCAATAGAAACCGAAAATAATTCTTTAAACTAACTCTTTCGGGTATTAAGTGATTATATCTGATTTTCAATTTTTTTCCTACAATCTTACTGCGTGAGGTAATGTAGTAGAAGTTATTTTTGATCAACTACCTCCCTGAAAATAAAAAAAATATCAACTTTTCATCATATTTCAATGTTTTTTCAAAATTTTGGGAAATTTAATTCCATTTTATATGATAGAGATTAATTAGGATACGGCAAAGTGATTAGGGTGCGAAGGTGGGGAGGGAGGTAAAAAACCTCTCGGGCTACTTTTTCACCTCTGGTCACGCATTTCTAGCTATATGCCATGGATTTGGAGATATTAATTTTATAAAAAAAATTCGTTTTACTCTTAGAAGTTTCGTTACGGACTTGCTTCTCAAGCATACATTTTCTGAGCCTCGGTTTTCATATTGAACTTGGTTTCAAAAATTCTGGGAGCTGATTTTGAAATTTCTTTTGAGTGACTTTATTGGAAATCACCTTCTAAAACTTATTTTTGATCATCCCATCTCCCAAAAGGAAAAGAAACTCCAATTTTCTCCTTCTTTCGGGGTGTTTTTCTTCATTTCTGAATTTTTTTTACAATTTTCAATACAATAGGGAGATAATACACGTCGTTGGCTACCTTTTGCCACTTATGTTGCTTGTCCCTATTTAATGCCGAATCAAAGATATAAATTAGCCCAAAAGTTTAAATAATTTTTTGGAATGAGTCTTGCATTTTTAAACAAGTTAATGATTCTTTTTCGGTTTTCAATCCTTAATAACTCAAAATATTAAGGGATTAGAATATTCGTCTTAAGCCAGGGCATCCAACTCATTGTGCCCTACATTTTTTTCTATCTCAATTCCTATCTCAGTTCATATCTCAATTTCTCCTAAGTATTTTTAGCTATTAATATTCCGAATGAGGGTACTCGAGTTAATTTTCAAGAAACGGAGTGTTAAATTCATCACGCACTGAAGGTTGTCTCAGAAAAAAAAGGAAAAGCAAAGTTAGAGTTCATTTTTTTTTTTACAAAATGTAAGAAAGGGAGTGAGGAACAGGAACCAGAAAGATGATTACACTTTCTACGGGTTTTTGTGTGGAAGAGAATAGACTTTGCACTTGAGTTTCAAGAAGACTGTCATATATATATATATATATATATATATATATATATATATATATATATATATATATATATATATATATATATATATATATATATATATATATATATATATATATATATATGAGTATGTGAAATTAAAACGATGCACAGTGAAAATTTATAAGAATAATCTAGAATATTTAGTTTAAAAAGAGAATTAAAAGTTAAAGAAATGTGTAGAGAAAAGATAGCAAATTCAAATACATTTTCCTTTTTAGAATTTTCTTATTTTGTATATTAGGAAAAAAAATTTAAGTTCTCACAGTAGAAGAGGAATTATTATGTGGAGAAACGTTATTGATATATTCAAAAGTTGAAGGAATAGTGTCATAGATGAGTCTTATAACCCCCATCAACGCACATTTTGGAATAAATCTGTTGTGGGTCGCAGGATTCATTTATTATACCGTTCATATATAGCTGAGTTTAGTTTATAGATCATAGATTATAGATTAATATAGATTAATATAGATTATTCCGATAAAAGTTTTTTATTTTTTATTTTAATGAAATGTTTTTCTCACGGGCATTGCCTTATTCTAGGAAAGGAACTTTTCTTGGTAGAATATACCTAAGATCTGCAAGTGAGATCAAACCGTTGTCCTCAAGTATGTTGAATGAATCATTCTACCGTTTGTCCACTCTAGTTAATTGTTCTATTTATTTAAATATTCGGATGCCATCATTAATTAAAATCAAACAATTTGAAGATGCTTCATTAAAGAGAATAGAAGATTTAAAATTCACATCACATTTTTTACAATGATGAAGTAAATAATATGAAACTACTATATTTGAATGTAAAATTAACTTCATCTGCTTTATTTTTCTACAAGGTTCTATAATGTACTATCGTGGACAGAAGTAATGCACTATTGCTTGGGCCGATCATTTTTCAAAGTCACATGGGTCTAATTTTAAGATTAAATTTTCATGCAATCGTCTTTCAACAAGATACTTTAGCCACGCCCATTGATCACAGTAAAATATAACAGTATTTTAAGGAAGCACAATATTACAAACGATATAGTTACACACATACACACGCACACACACACACACACACACACATATATATATATATATATATATATATATATATATATATATATATATATATATATATATATATATATATATATATATATATATATATATATAATAAGGATACATTAAAAAAAAAATGCTTGTAAAATAAAAGTTATAAAATGTAAAGTATGATTTCATTAAAGTGAGAAGGTTTTTTGCCGTATAGTTCTTGTTAAAATATTAGGTTATTAGTAAAAAGTATACATGTTGTGCTTGAATAATAAGGAAATTTATTCATAATGATATTAAAGGATATCAAATTTTTAATTTAGATTTTTATTTTATATATATATATATATATATATATATATATATATATATATATATATATATATATATATATATATATATATATATATATATATATATATATATATATATATATATATATATATATACGGGGAGGGAAGTAGCGCTCCCGAAGCGATGAGATTACCCCCTGTTGGGTATACGGGGTGTTAAATGTACTCCTATCTCATCCCGGTGCCCAATGGTTCGCTCCCTTTCGCGCTCACCTTCTATCTACACGGAGAAGGCTCTCCTTTACATACATAAACATTTCTAACACATTTAAAAAAATCAATATTGGCGTCAACTTCGGTAGCCTCGGAGAAGCCTCGGGGGCGGCTTCCAAAAATAGCTCATCATCCACCAATTCCACCATCACCACTTGGGAGTTGGTGGCCTCCGGTGATGGGGTTGGTGCCACCAAGACACAGCCACCGGTTTCTCCTGATGCACGGTCTATTTTTTCATTAATTTCTGCAACATTCGCGGCCTGCACTCTAATTTCCACTTTGTTGAACATCACCTCTCTTCTTCAAACCCTCACCTCTTATTCTTGACCGAAACTCAGATGTTTGAGCGTTCTGATATCAAACCCTATTCTGTTATCCTCAATTTTCAGCCAAAGGCGGTTGTTGTGCATACGTGCGCAACGATGTTGTTTGTTCTCGTGTCTCGAATCTGGAGTCTTCCGAATTTTCCACCTTATGGCTTAGGCTCTCTTGCCATTCTACGACTAAATTCATTTGTTCTGTTAATCTATCTCCTAATTCTACTGACTATCCTAAATTCTTCGACTATTTAAACTCCAAGATAGAGCACATTCTCTCTTCTTCTCCTTTCTCTGAAATCATCATATAAGATGATTTCAATGTTCACCACCGCAAATGGCTTTCTTCTAGTTCTCATGATACAGCCGGTGAACGTGCCTTCCATTTCGCTATCCAAAATGACCTTGAGCAGTTGGTGCAGCTCCATACTCGTATCCCCGATCGTCTTGGAGATAAACCCAACATCCTTAACCTTTTCCTAACTTCTAATCCTTCTCCTTATACTGTTAAACTCTTTCCTCCTTTGGGTTCCTCCGATCACCTTCTTATCTCTGTATACTCTTCTATCTCTTCAAGTCTTCCGCAGGAAAGACCCCCTTCTATTGAAAGGAAACGTTTGTGGCACTTCGGTGCCGCCAGCTGGTCGGACTTGCGGTCGTACTTCTTCGATTTCCCGTAGAATGATTATTGCTTCCGTGGGAGGGGTCCCTCGGAGTGTGCAGAATGCATTACTGAGGTGATTCTCTCTGGCATGGAGGCGTACATTCAATATTCTTTCCCTTCTACTAAACCTAACAAACCTTGATTTAACTCTGCTTGTTCTCGTGCTATCCGCCGCAGGGATGCTGCCTTCAGGGATTACCGTCGTCTTCAAACTCCAGAAACTCACGCTACTTATATTTCATCCCGGAATCGTGCAAAATGTATAATTCGTAACACTAAAAACTCATTTCTCCGTAGAAAATGCAATAATCTTTCTAGTTCCTCTTCTTCACGTTCTTTCTGGCATTTTGCAAAAAATGTCAACTCTAACTTTGTTTCTTCCTCCTTCCCTCCTTTAATATCTTCCGACGGCACAACTGCTGTTTTACCTTCTTCTAAAGCTGAACTCTTCGCTCAAACTTCTGCCTCTAATTCAACCTTAGACGATTCCGGAACTATTCCTCCTCCTTCCACCCCTTCAACTCAATGATGCCAAAAATTAGAATTTATTCTAAAGATGTCATTTCTGCTCTCTCTGAGCTTAATACTAAGAAGGCGTACTGTCCCGATGGTTTTCCTCCTGTGGTTCTCAAAACTTGTGCTTCCGAGCATGCATCCTGCCTCGGTAAACTATTTCGTCTTTGTCTCTCTACTTCAACCTTCCCTTCTTGCTGGAAACGTGTGCTCATTCAGCCTGTGCCGAAGAAGGGGGACCCCTTTCAACCCTCCAACTACAGTCCTATTTCTTTGACCTCCGCTCTCTCTAAAGTTTTCAAATCTATCCTTAACAGGAAGATTTAGAAACATCTCAATTCTTAAAATCTTATCTCAGATCGCCAGTATGGCTTTCGTAAGAAACGCTCTACTGGTGATCTTCTTTCCCTTCTCTCTGACTTTGGTCCTCTGCTCTTCGGTATTTCGGTGAATCTTTTGCTGTCGCGCTGGACATATCGAAAGCTTTCGATAGAGTCTGGCACAAAGCTTTGATTTCCAAACTTCCCTCTTTCGCTGTCTATCCTTCTCTCTGTGATCTTATCACTAGTTTCCTTTTCGGTCGTTCTATAGCAGCTGTTGTAGACGACCACCGTTCTTCCTTTAAATCTATTAATAGTGGTGTTCCTCAGGGTTCTTTTCTATCCCCAACACTTTTTCTGCTTTTCATTAATGACATTCACTCTATTACCTCATCTCCTATCCACTCCTATGCTGATGACTCCATCCTTCATTATTAATTTCAGTTTGAAAAACGTCCCACCCAACAGCAGTTGATAGATTCGAGAAGGGTAGCCTTGGAGCAACTAACCTCTGATCTTTCACGTATTTCCAATTGGGGCAGAGAAAACATGGTTGTTTTCAATGCTTTAAAAACTCAATTCCTCCATCTCTCTACTCGACACAATCTTCCACACAACTATGATATCTTCTTCGAAAACACACAACTCAAGCCTTCCTCTGTTCTTAATATTCTTGGTGTTTCTTTTTCTCGTGATCTTTCTTGGAAAGATCACATTACTTCTCTATCTAAACTAGCTTCTAAGAGGTTGGGTGTTCTGAGGCGCCTTCAGAATTACTCTACGCCACCCCAGTTGCTTGCTCTGTATAGGGGTGTTGTTCGCCCTTGTATGGAGTATGCTTCGCACATTTGGGGTGGTTTCACACATACTCAATGATGCCAAAAATTAGAATTTCTTCTAAAGATGCCATTTCTTCTCTCTCTGAGCTTAATTAATACTAAGAAGGCGTACTGTCCCGATTATTTTCCTCCTGTGGTTCTTAAAACTTGTGCTTCCGAGCTTGCATCCTGCCTCGGTAAACTATTTCGTCTTTGTCTCTCTACTTCAACCTTCCCTTCTTGCTGGAAACGTGCGCTCATTCAGCCTGTGCCGAAGAAGGGGGACCCCTCTCAACCCTCCAACTACAGTCCTATTTCTTTGACCTCCGCTCTCTCTCTCTCCTGCTCTTACTAACTCTCTTCAATCTCTTTCTGCCCGTCGAATAGTTGCGTCACTCTTTCTTTACTATCGCTATTACAACAGACACTGCTCTTCTGAAATCTCTCGTCGCACACCTCCTCCATTGAGAAGAGCTCGTGCGACACGCCTTTCTACACAGTCTCATCCTTTCTCTGTCCAACTCTCTGACCCCAGACTTAACCACTCTGCTCAATCATACATATACTCTACTGGTAAAGTCTGGAACTCACTCCCTTTATCTGTTTTCCCAACTTTCTTTGATTTGCATACTTTCAAATGCCGTGTATCTGGGCATGTCGGCCTCCTTCGATCTGGTTGAGATTTTTCCAACTCCGGTGGAATTTAGTAGGCCTTTGGCCTTTGCCCACCGGAGAGATATATATATATATATATATATATATATATATATATATATATATATATATATATATATATATATATATATATATATATATATATATATATATATATATATATATATATATATATATATAGAGTAAAAAAAAATTAGTCAAAAATTAGTCGAAAAGTAGTCGACAGGTTAATGAGCCGACGCGTCATTAACAAAATTTTCTCACTTGTCCAAAACGTCGACAACTTTTTTTGATAAGGTCAAAGGGCCGACAACTTATTTTATAACTTGTCCAAATCGTCCACACAATAAATCAATGTCAATTTGTCGATAGATATATATATCATCATCACTCACTGGTCGAAGGATACGGGGGGCAGTTAACCTTGGTAGACAGATGTTCGTGTGCCATGCATCTACTAAAATATTAAATTTAAAAAAAATAAAAAAAAAAAAAAAAAAAAAAAAAAAAAAAAAAAAAAAAAAAAAAAAAAAAAATTGTATCGATAAAAAAAATATAAAAAAAATACGATGTTGGTCAAACGGTCGAAACATTTTTTTCACATGTGGCCAAAGCATCGACACGTTGAAATTGAAAAGAAAAGTGATCGACACATTTTTTTCAATTGTGTCGGCCCCTGGACCTGTCGACTATTTTCTCTGTCGACGTTTTGGGTATAGTACCCTAAGTTCCTGCAAAATTAAAATATATATGTTTTCCACATTGTTTGTCTCAATCTCCGTTAACATTCAAAAGTAGCGTCAACATAGTTCGCATAGATTTTTTGTTTTATCATAATCTCAGAAACATAAAACGTAATATGTGATTGGCTCTTTTATTCTCTCTATAAGGATAAAACATATTCTTTCCCTTTTTTGACGTAAATGATTAGACGAATGCCTGACATAATCGGGAGAATATTATTTTTAACAACACAATTTGCTATTCACTCCTGGAAAACGTTTATACATCTTGCCACGTGAAATTTTCCCAGAGTTAGCGGTTTAGCATAGTGTGAAGTAAATACCATTTTGAAGATACTATATATAACGAAGTTAGGTTAGTAGGACAGGCAATATGACAGCGAACGAACTAAGATATTAACATTCGAAAGCATAGTAGATGAGATGCCTACGATTTCGTCGGATTAAAATACGTTCGTTGCGTAAATAGTAATTTACTTTAAAATTCTTAAACATCTGTTCTCTCGAAAAGATTTATCCCGATATAGCGAATAGTAATACACTTTTCGGTAAATGTAACAAAACATCGCTACAAACTATGATGGAAATTATAGTTTACTCATATATATATATATATATATATATATATATATATATATATATATATATATATATATATATATATATATATATATATATATATATATATATATATATATATATATATATATATATATATATATATATATATATACATATATATATTTATCGTTCCTGATCATCAGTATGTCTGGAAAGGAATGCTCTAATGATGATCATCTTTTTCTTCACTTTGATAATTGTCTTCTGCAATTCAGAATTTCGGTAAATCTTTAGCTGTAGGGCTGGACATATCAAAAACTTTTGATAGAGTCTAGCACAAAGCTTTGATTTCCAAGTTTCCCTCTTTCGGTATCTATCCTTCACTCTATAACCTTCTCTGTGATCTCCTTTCCAGTCGTTCTATTGCAGCAGCAGTAGACGACCATCGTCCTTCATTTAAATCTATTAATAGTGGTGTTCCTCTGGGTTCTGTTCCATCCCAACTCTTTTTTCTATTTTTCAACATTGATCTTTGTTCCATAACTTCTTTACCAATCTACTCTTATTCTGACGATTCCACCCTTTACTATTCCTTTCATCTTGAAAGGCGCCCTACACAACCGCAGTTAGCTCATGCTAGGAGGGTTGCCTTGGAGCAGCTGACCTCTCATCTTTCTCGTATTTCCAATTGAGCCAGAGAAAACATGGTTGTTTTCAATGCCTCAAAAACTCAATTCTTTCACCTATCTACTAGGTGATATTTCC
>SEYY01023166.1:20000-30000 GCA_009176605.1 Armadillidium nasatum | reverse complement strand
ATATATATGAAATAAAATTGGCACTCCCCTTTTCCCTGAGGCCAATAAATATTCTGTAATGACTTCGACATTCTCTCTTTATGGGAATTGCTTGTTTTATTTATGGCTTGTTATGTAAATTGCATAATTGCTATAATCATTGATGCTGCTAGGTTTCTATATTAATTAATCAAGATTTTGTCATAAAATAATAATCTTTTAGTATAAATAATAAATGCCATTTAAGAACAAAGTTCAAATCCTCCAATAAGAGAGAAACTTCTTACGACGCAACAGGCACTCATCAGAGAAAGAAGCTTGAGCATGGAGAGAGAGAAGTAAAAGAACTCGAGTACAATTAAGTCTAACAAAAGGAAAACACAAAAACTAAAACAGATGCCCAAATATAATCTACCTACACCAGGGCATGAGAGGAAAGAAATCTCTGGATGCATTTTTTTTATTATTATTATTATTATTATTATTATTATTATTATTATTATTATTATTATTATTATTATAATATATAATAATAATAATAATAATAATAATAATAATTTACCTATCCCCAACGAATGTCCCACGAAAGCGAAGGAAAAGAGATACCGACCGCAATAAAACTTGATTTAAAGACATAAGAAAACATGAAAATAAAGGGAATTTTCCGGTTTTTTTTTTTTTTTTTTTTTTTTTTTTTTAAACTAATAGAAGTGAAGTACATAAATTAGAATTAAATTTTAATGTAAGTAAAAATAATAAATAATCAATAAAATAAAATTACTAAATGAAAATAGTAAAGAGGATAATAATGATAATAATAATAATAATAATAATAATAATAATAATAATAATAATAATAGTGTTGATGATAATCATACGAGAAATAATAGAAATAGCAATAATAATAGTAATGATAGTATAATAAAAATAAAATAATAATAATGATGAACGTCAAAAAATCCTAAAAATAATGTCTAAAATAATAAGGCTAAAAATTGTAATAATAAAAATAATAATATTAATAATAACAATAATAATAATAATAATAATAATAATAATAATAATAATAATAATAATAATAATAATAATAAGAGAAGTCCAAAAAGGAGGCTTATGAATTCACATGAGCAACCTCCAAGGACTTCTCTCGACCGCGCTTGAGCGTGAAGCAAATGACCAGGGCACGGCCCCTCCTAATCTATGATGTTTAATGTATCTGATCTGCGAGAGAGTTAGCAGACCTTAATTATTTACCTTTGTGTTTAGTTTGGGAGAGGAAATGGGGAGACAAGCCCGGGTCATTTGCCTCACGCTCAAGCGCGGTCGGGAGAAGTCATTGGAGGTTGCTCTTGTGAATTCATAAGCCTCCACTTTGGACTTCTCTTTTGTGCTATAGGGCCCGGGTTCGATTCCATTATAGCAAACTTTAAGCTATGATGTTTAATGTATCTGATCTGCGAGAGAGTTAGCAGACCTTAAGTTTTTTATATATATATATATATATATATATATATATATATATATATATATATATATATATATATATATATATATATATATATATATATATATATATATATATATATATATATATATTATATATGGTGGTCCACAAAAAAATATGCTTTTTAAAGTTATCAGTAACTCGATAATTACCCAAAGCAGATACTTAAAAATTAGACAAGAGGAAAATTGATGGTATATTTATATTTGAGAAAATTTAAAAAATTCTACCTTATATTTTGATTTTTGATGATTTTTCTTTTTTCAAGCTCTATAAAAAGCTTAATTTCCATTGTTTTATTTCAGAAATTTTTATCCTTGAGATAATGCCTTTTACCGAAGATGATAAAATTCTTATTAAACATTATCGAATGGGGAAGAAGTATAGCAGAATGAAATCATTACATGAATTCCCTCACAAAGGATGGACTTTAGTGTGCTTAGAAACTCTGCTAAAGAAAATTGATGAAACTGCAAGCATTAAACGAAAAGCAGGAAGCGGGCGTCCCGTATAATGCTTGCAGTTTCATCAATTTTCTTTAGCAGAGTGTCTAAACCCCCTAAAGTCCATCCTTTGTGAGGGAATTCGTGTAATTATTTCATTCTGCCGTACTTCTTCTCTTTTCGATAATGTTTAATAAGAATTTTATCTTATTCGGTAAAAGGCATTATCTCAAGGATATAAATTCCTGCAATAATATAATGGAAGTTAAGCTTTTTATATAGCTTGAAAATAAAAATCATCAAAAATCAACAAATAAAGGTAGAATTTTTAAAATTTTCTCAAATATAAATACACTATCAATTATACTCTTGTCTAATTTTGAACTATCTAAGTTGGATAATTATGGTGTTATTGATAATTTTAAAATGCATATTTTTTTTTTACCACCGTATATATATATATATATATATATATATATATATATATATATATATATATATATATATATATATATATATATATATATATATATATATATATATATATATATATATATATATATATATATATATATATATATATCGTTATTATCATCACTTGGTAGAGGGTTTGTCTCCGGATATGGGTAGGTGACAGCCATGACTTCGTCCAGACTCGATCAGATGCTGGATCTTCTATTAAATTTTTTTTAACCATTCGTGGTTTTTATCATAATTTCCACTTTGTTGAGCACCAACTGTCTTTACCTGCTCTGCTTCCTCTATTTGTGACTATCCTTAATTTTCAGCCAAAGGCAGTTAATGTGCACATGTGCGCAACGATGTTGCTTATTTTCATATATCTGATTTAAAGATTTAAAGCCCTCTGATTTTCCACCTTGTGACTTAGGCTCTTTTGGCAATTTTTGACTGAATTTATTATTATTATTATATATATAATATATATATATATATATATATATATATATATATATATATATATATATATATATATATATATATATATATATATATATATATATATATATAATACTAATTCCAAAAACTGTCCTGAATTCTTCTCCTTTTAAGCTCCCTTCTTTGAAATCATTTTAGATGATTTCAGTGTCCACGACGGTCATTGACTTTCTTCTAATTCTTCTATTTCTCTGCTCAAAATAACCTTAAACAGATTTTGCAACTTCCTATACTCGTATTCCTGGTAGCATTGGAGATGAACTCATCATTCTAGACTTTCTCTTAATTAGCTTCTATTCTTCTCCTCATACTGTTCAACTCTTTTCATCTCTGGATTCTTTGATCACATCTTTATATTTTTGTCTTCTATATCTTTAAGTATTCGGTAAGAGACGCCCAAACTTACTTCGAGAAAATGTTTTTCCTATTTCTTTGCAACAAACTAGTTGGACTTTTCCTCGTGATTCATTGGTATTAGTTGAAATCATTATTGCTTCTTCGGGAAAGGTCCATCGGAGTGCGCAAAGCTCATAACAGAGCAGATATTCTCTGCCAAGGAGGCGTATATTCCATAGTCTTTCATTTCAAATAAACCTAACAAATGCTGATCTACCTGTTTGTTTTAGTGTTATTCTAATTGTATTTTACCCTATAATCGTGCAGTATCTACTCTCAGAAACTTTAAAAACTATTTCTATATTGAAAATGTAATAATTTTTCAATAATCTTTCGCTTTTACTCGCACCCTTTACGATAGTTTGCTAAAAATGACAACTGTACCTTTGCTTTTTCCTGTTTCCATCATCTGGAATTTTTAGAGGGCAGTATTTCCCTTTCACATTTTGCCAAAGCTGAATTCTTCACCCAGACTCTTGCCTCTTCCTCCATTCTTCATGGTTCCAGATATATATACTTCTTTCTCCACTTCCTTCTAAGTTATTTAAATCTACAAAATTATTCCTTCAAAAGCTGCTATTTTTCTTTCCTCTTAGTCTAAGATTAGACTATGAAAGAGAACTGTCCTGACGATATATCTTCCGTGGTTCTGGAAACTTGTTTGGATACAAGCGCTCAATCGTCCTCATGCAAAGTAGTTAGACCATTCTATAGCTTGCAACTTTTGTTCTATTGCTTTAACCAATGTTCTTTAATATATATATATATATATATATATATATATATATATATATATATATATATATATATATATATATATATATATATATATATATATATATATATATATATATATATATATCTAACATGAACATTTGGAAATATCTTAAATCTACTAGTCTTATCTTGAATTGCCAGTAAGTATTTCATAATGAAAGCTATGTTGGTGATATACCTTCTCTTCTCTCTGATCTTAGTCCACTGTTTTCGGCATTTTGATGAATCTTTTGTTACAGCGCTAGTTATACTAAAAGCCTTTGATAGAGTCTGACACAAAAGTTTGATTTCTAAACTTTCCTTTTTCAGTTAATATCATTCTATATGCGACCTTCTCTCTGATTTCTTTTCCGGTCGTTCTATATCTGCTGGTTATTTTTACTTTAAATCTTCTAAAAGTGGTGTTCCTCAGGGGTCTGTATTATTCTCAGCTATATTTCTACTTTTCATTAATAACCTCTCTATTACATCTTTTACATCTGGTATCCACTCTTATGCCGACGAATCCATCCTTCACTACTACTTTCATTTTTGAAAACGTCATACACAACATCAAATAATTGACACTAGGATGTTTGCTAAAAATGACAACTGTACCTTTGCTTTTTCCTATTTCCATCATCTGGAATTTTTAGAGGGCAGTACTGCTCTATATCGAATTTCAATTGGAGGTAGATAAAACTTGGTTGGTTTCAATGAGTTAAAACTTCAGTTTTTTTTCAATGATATCTTCTAAAACACACAATTTCGTAAATCTTCGTCTGCAATTAATATTTTTATATTTTCTCTTTTTCGCATGAATTTAATTTTAAGGATCACATTATATCTCTCGTTAAACGAATTTCAAAAAGGTCGAGTGTTCTGTGGCGCCATAAGAGCTTCTTTTCAACATCGAAATTAAGCGTTCTCTACTTTACTTGTAAAATATGGAACGAGCTCTTAATTTATTTTAACAACTTTCTTTGACTTTCAAACCTTTAAACGCCTTATAGGAATATGCTGCCCTTTACTCTGACCTTAGTTCAGGAAAATTTTCCAACTGTGGTTGAAATTGGTTGGCCTTTGACCTTTCCCCACCAGAGGAAATTATATATATATATTATATATATATATATATATATATATATATAAATATATATATATATATATATATATATATATATATATATATATATATATATATATATATATATATATATATATATATATTGAAAGTGATGTTAACCTCTCTCTGCCCCGATGTTGTTGTCTGGATGATTAAATCATTTCGTAAACTAAAAATGAAGTTAATTAGTTAAATTAGACTCAATAGCGTGGCAATTTAAAAAATAACTAGTTCTTAGAATTAAATAACATAAACATAAATACAAAATTAAAGTTACATTTAAATATTAGTCTTTAAATTATTAATGTGGTAGCGTGAATTTAAGGCTTCTTCGGATATATAGGGTAAGGGTTCTATTTCAATTTAGTTACATGTGAGGCATATTACCATGTACTTTAAATGATCTATTACCAGATCTTAAAAAAAAAAAAAAAAAAAAATTTCATCTAGAACTTAGAGGCTAAATGTATTAGTCTCGATGTACAATTTATATACTAAAGGAGGATCATATCAACATGCACCTACTACGGGAGCTAAAGGAATATTAACATTCGATCCTGGTAAGACCTTCTGAGAAATGCTCTCCAGCAAGACTATCCAAAATATTGCCGTCTAGGATCAGGTCTTATTCTCTCGCAGTTTTGACTCCAGTCATTTATTTGTCTATTGGCAGACAATTTGTAGCTTATTACCAAGCAGGCTACGACGTCTGATTTTGACCTGAGATATTCTTGAACCGTCTTTTGAAAATCATCTTGTAATAAAAATGATAGAAATCGATCCTCTTCTTCCATGATGCTCAGAAATGTTAATTACAAACATTTCTTAAAAATTATTTTTTTCTTCTTTAAAAATGGCTAACTAAAATATTCTTAATGCACTTTTTACATGTATAAACATAAATAAAATTAAATATTAAATTAGAAATGACCTCCATTGTATTTCTTTATTTACATTACCTCATTATACAACTTTTATTAAAGTTTAGCCATCAGAATCTATTTGATTACAAAGATATAATAAGATAAAACTTTTGTTTCTAAAACATTTTGATGAACTAACCTAAATTATAAATCTTTTATAATATATATATATATATATATATATATATATATATATATATATATATATATATATATATATATATATATATATATATATATATATATATATATATATATATATATATATATATATATATATATATATATATATATATATATATATATATATATATATATATATATATATATATATATATATATATATATATATATATATATATATATATATATATATATATATATATATATATATATATATATATATATATATATATATATATATATATATATATATATATATATATATATATATATATATATATATATATATATATATATATATTTATATTAGGGTGGCCCTTAAAATCAAATGTTTTAATTATTTTGTTCCTACCTCATCAATTTGTTGTATTTTAGGAAAAAACTCCGTAGCTAAAAAAATTTTCAGTTATGTCAATAGGAACATCTTGCACATAGATCAAAAAATTTTACTTTAAAGTCGGTTTAAATCTAGTTCACGTTCCATTTTCTTTTTTTTTTTTTTTTTACCGGTGTGTGCGCCCCTTACTAGATGACTCACTTCCGCTCTCGACCGTAGCCGCAATACTCAGAAAACCAGAAATTCTGAATGAAATTTAATAAACTTTTGCACAATTTCGATCATTCACCGTAGAAATAATGATTGTGTAAGAAAATATGTTACTATAGTTACCTGGATTAACTTATATATATATATATATATATATATATATATATATATATATATATATATATATATATATATATATATATATATATATATATATATATATATATATATATATATATATATATATATATATATATATATATATATATATATATATATATATATATATATATATATATATCATGAATGAGGAAAAATCAGTACATTGCATCAGAGTAATATATTTTTCATAATGAATTTGGAGACTAAACCATTCTAACAAAGATCAAAAAGAATGTCTTGTTAAATTAAATAACGTATTATTCAATTCACAATACTAAATGTATTTCCAGAATGTGTATGTATTAGCAAATAACAGTTCTTTTTTAAAACATATTTTAGTTTATATTCAACTTTATATCCCAATAATTTCCTTTTATATAAATCAATAAGGAATTAGCTTGTTATTTTTAATGAAAAAAAAAAGACTCAGAGAAGTGTGTTCCGAAGGATAATATTTCCATTTTTTTTAAACTTTAAAGTTCCTTTTAATGTTCATCGTTAAATAAGGAATTTAAACTAAGTAAATTTGTGAAAATTGAAAATAGTTCAACTTCAGCAGAACGCAAAACATCTAAGTAAACGTTATTAAACGAAATCATAATGATTAATAGATTTTTTTTTTTTTTTTTTTTTTTTTTTACAGATCGCCATCACTCACGGGCAGAGCCCTTTTCAAGGAGGGGGCACACACAAGGGGGAAGAAAACTCATTCAAACACAGACCTAATGCACATCCCTCAGGTGGGCACAAACGGAAGCCTTGAAGAGTGGAAAGATTAAATTCAGTAGGAAAAATAGAAGATGGTAGAGAGTTCCATAGAACAGAAGTGGCTGGAAAGAAGGAGGCACCACAACGGGCTAGACTGGGGTTTCCTACATCCACACAAAATTGGTGCGAAAGCAGCAACGAGGACGACGCAACGGTGGAGGAATACGAGAGGCCAATTCTCTCGAGCACCTGCCATTGTAGTACCTATAGAAAAGAGAAAGTGCGCCAACGTCACGTCGCAGAGATAAGGGATCAAGAGAGTTTGAAAGTAGGGGACAGTTAATTAATCTTTTAGCTTTAGACTCAACCCTATCCAAAAGAGAGGAGGAACCGGAGCCCCCCCAAATGTGAGAACAGTACTCCATACAAGGACGAATAAGACCCTTATATATTTGGAGTAACTGCTCAGAAGAAAAAAATTCTCGCAACCTGAACAGAGCTCCCAGCTTCTTAAAGGCCGCTTTAGCAACCATTGTGATATGTGGTTTCCAAGACAGTTTATTGTTTATGTTCAGACCAAGAATATTAATATTATTTACAGGTGAGACGGGAGAGCCGTCGAAGAGGATAGGAAAGTTGGGAGGTGTTCTTGAGAGGGAGATGTGAAGAAGTTGAGTTTTTAAAGAGTTGAACTTCACAAGGTTGCTATGACCCCACCGAGAAATCCAATTCAGATCGGCAAGAATAGAATCGGAAAGATGAAGGCGAGAAGCAACTCTAGAAGCAAAAGAGGGAGCAGATTTGAAATGAGTAGAAGAATGTAAAATTGAGTCGTCAGCATAAGTGTGAACCGAGTTAGAAGTGCAGTTGAGAAGATCGTTAATGAAAAGTAAGAATAAAGTTGGAGATAAAACTGAACCTTGAGAAACATCACAGTTGACAGAAAAAGAGGAAGAGGTCGCTAGATCTATAAGTGCCAAAACGGAACGATCTGAGAGAAAACTAGACATGAGTAAGCAAAGGGAAGGAGGAAATCCAAAGGAAGCGAGCTTGGAGAGCAGCGACGCATGCCATACCCGGTCAAAAGCCTTGGATATGTCAAGCGCCACCACAAAAGACTCCCCGAAATCCGTAAGGGCAGAAGACCATAGATCAGTAAGATAGGAAAGTATGTCACCAGTTGACCTCGAGCGTCGAAAGCCATACTGGTGATCTGAGAGAAGACAATGAGATTCCAAATGATCCCGGATATGAGAGTTAGGAGAGTTTCAAAAATTTTAGAAAGAACACAAGTGAGAACTATAGGTCTAGAGTTAGAAGGGTCAGAACGACTACCTTTTTGCGGGATCGGTTGAACAAATGCACGCTTCCAGCATAGAGGAAAAGTATTAGTATTAAGGCATAGAGAGTAGAGCTGAACGAGGACAGGCGCTAACTCAGAAGCACACTCCCTCAGAACACGAGGTGGAATGCCATCTGGACCATTGGCCTTCCTGACGTTCATAGATTTTAGGATCCCATGCGCCTGATCATGAGTAATTACAGGCAGGGATATGGGAGACCTGAGAGGATAAGGAGTAGGAAGAGGGATGCCAGAATCGAGCAGGGTGGAATTAGATGAGAAAAGGAGGCCGAAGAGATTAGCCTTTCCAGAGGGAGTATTTGCAATAGAACCATCAGAGCAAATAAGAAGAGGAAAAGCAGATTTACAGAAGTTATTAAAGATATTTTTGACAAGAGGCCAGAAATTTTAATCAGTAGGAGAGCCATGGAGGTCAGCGCACTTCCTTTTTATGAAAGTACGCTTAGTCCGTCGAAGAACATCCCTGCAACGATTCCGATCTGAATGAAATATTAGCAAGAGTGATAGGAGAAGGAGAGTTTTTCCATTCACGATAAGCATTGTCTCTCTCCCGAAGGACAAGAGAACAGTTGCCATCGAACCAAGGATTTTGAGGAGAAAAAGATTTAGTTGAAGATGAAATAAATCTGCCCATCCCGTCAAGGATTGCGGCCCCTACCTTTTCAGCAGAAACAGAAGCGTCCCCCGATACAAAGCAAGATTCACTCCAATGATAGTTAGCAAAGAAGCGGCGCATTGCCCCCCAATTAGCCCGATTAAAGTGCCAGAAAGTACGTTTAGGGCATGGTGGAGCTGTTGGAGAGAAAGCATTATAACTAAGAGCTATAAGATTATGGTCAGAGTTACCAATAGGAGGGAAAATGGTGTATTTATAACTAGAAGGAGTAGTGGTGAAACATAAATCAAGTGTATTCAAGAATTGGTTAGGACGATCTGGAATGTGTGTGGGTTCC
>SEYY01023166.1:7500-15000 GCA_009176605.1 Armadillidium nasatum | reverse complement strand
ATTCATTTATAGCATCTATCGACCTCAATTACCTACACCGACAGTTCCTAAACTACTAATACACCTCAAAACACCATACTTAGGCTCACTAACCCCTTCTCTCAACAAAGAACTCCATCTACTTTTCCAACGTTTCTTTCCCCAAATTAATCCACGCCTTATCGGAATAAGCTCATTTTCTATAGGCTCACTCCTCTCATACAAGGACGTCCTCCCTGACTTGCTGCGACCCTCGGTAGTATATAAGTTTACGTGCGCAGGATGCAGTTCCTGCTACGTAGGTCACACGCGCCTACAACTTCAAATACGGGTCCACAAGCATCTTACCCAAACTATTCTAGCCCCCATTCTACCTCTCCCTTTTACTCAACTCCACCACTCATCTCTCCTTACAATTGCTACACCCTCCCTTGCTCTAACCCTCTCATTCACTCCAGCGTACATCCCTTTATATTTCCCAAATACCAAATCCCCTTCCCCTTTCAGTTTCGTTTCTGATAACGCTAGAATATCCAGCCTTCCTTTCCTGCATCACAACCCCCATTTCTTCCCTCTTCTCTTCTTTGTTTACCCCCTTACATTTTGAGTCCCGACCTTTAGTACCTCTGAACCCCACTTCCTTCCAGACATCTTCAAATTTATTCTCAATCACTCCCGAACTGTGACGTTCTACCAGTTCCTAGAGGCCACCACCCCTAAACTAACTAAACCAACCCAACACACTCCCCCAATCAACCACGACTTCTCCCCTATTCCCAATATTTAAAAATATTTAATAACTTCATAGTTATATTAATAAAACTATTTGTTTAGAAAAACAAATAAAACTAAACATAAAAAAAATTAAAAAATTTCGACTAAAGCTTATCTTAAAATTCCATCGGATAAAAGTTGTCGGAAGCTTAAATTTTACCACTCCAGTAGCTCGTGATTATATTTAAAACACAGCAAAATATTAAAACACTACAACTAGCAAAAGGGATATTTAAAACTTGAAAATGATCACTAAAATAATAAAGCACTAAAAATAACAAAAGAGTATTTAAAACTTGAAATGATTAACTAAAATACATATTCATTTAAACGTTGCCCGCTACGTGAAAAAGTACAAATAAAACTAAAAGGACCCCACACAAAACACACCCACACTTTACAAGCGCAAACTATATATATATATATATATATATATATATATATATATATATATATATATATATATATATATATATATATATATATATATATATATATATATATATATATATATATATATATATATATATATATATATATATATATATATATATATATATATATATATATATATATATATATATATATATATATATATATATATATATATATATATATATATATATATATATATATATATATATATATATATATATATATATATATATATATATATATATATATATATATATATATATATATATATATATATATATATATATATATATATATATATATATATATATATATATATATATATATATATATATATATATATATATATATATATATATGTACAGACCAGTAGGAAAATATTAAGAGCACACAGCCAAAAATTTTAGATTTGCTATTTTTCTGGATTTCGTAGGAGAAATGAGAAATCTGGAAATTCCCGAAAGAACTCAAAGCAAATTTTTCAAATCGAAAAATATCCGATAGTAATTTGTAATTTACCCAGCAATTTTAAAAGGATTTTTAAAGCATTTTGACACTTAAAACATTAAACTTTATTGTTTGTGAGCTTGATATTTCTTATGGAATTTTTAATGGAAACCATTGGAAAATTTCCGATTTGAAATTCCAAATATCGGTTCTTAAAACACCGATATATCCCATAAGAAATAACACTTATCCATTATGAATAAAACAAATGTTCTCAACGTATCCAATGGAAAACAATATGAGAACCAACGAAAGCTGTTTCAGAGCTCACAATCAATTAATCATTCGAGTCAGCTGTGATGACGCAAAATTTAGTGAAAATATTGAAATGAAAACTTCACGTGATTACAACATAAAGATAAAGAAGGAGAAAACAGATGAACAAAAATTATGTTTTCTATAAGGAAATAAAATGACTATGCTAATAACTGAAAGGAAGAATAAAAAACCTTGCATGACAAAAATTGTTTTCATCTTCTTTATAGTTCAAAGATTAATACAAGTATAATAAGCAATATTTATTATAGGGAGAGATAAAGCTTCTTAGCTAAATAAATAAAATAATGCTTAACAAGGAAGGATGATAAATGAAGATAGAATGGAAAGTGATAATGAGGATAGAAAGGTCATAAAGAGATGAAATACGAGTGAATAACAGTTATATGGAGCTAATAGACCTGAGATTTGAGAGCTCACTACATTGAAATTGACCAATAATAATAATAATAATAATAATAATAATAATAATAATAATAATAATAATAATAATAATAATAATAATAAGGCAAAGTGAAAACCAAAAACAACAGAATTGTTAAAGGGTAAGAGAGAATTTCCTGTTGAATAGTTAACAGCACAAGCCTGTAGGAATAACTAAACCATTGTGTAAGACTGTATTTGCTGAAGCACCAAAGGCAATGCATATTAGACTGTGATAAACATGGCACAATTGGTACCTTGCCAAGTAACTAGGATCTTTTTAATTTAAGTATGAAAGAATAAGGCAAAATTACAGCAAAAATTTCTGAAGGTGGAATCCCACAGAACAATTCATCTGTCGTAGGAATGTTAACAAAGGTAACTATTGAGTGTGAAGATCGTATGATGAATTTCCTTCTATTTTGATCAAAATGAAAAATATTGCAGAAAAAGACAAGAGGCTTTGATGAAATTTCTTAAGAGTCTGTAAACATGTTTGAAGGATATGTAAATAATTAATTGGTAATTATCTTATTTACTTTTTGTTCTCTCTAAGAATCCAATTAATTTCATTATGCTCTCGCAATAGAAATTGAACAAAAATTTAATATATGAGTAAAAAATTAAGAGAAGGTAAGATAAAGATAAGAATGTTAGATAAAAATAATTATATTAATAAGGGAGAGAAAGAACTCTTATTACATAATTAAGTTTATTTTCACTTTAAATGCTTTACAATATTCATTTAAAACTGTGATGTAAGACCTTTTAAACTTTCAATAATTTAAGAAGACACAAAAATGAAAACTACCGAGCATGAAATACATGAATGGGTTTAGAATGATAATAGATAAACTACGATGAAAGTAGATTATTGCAAAGGACAAGAGGGAAAAGAAAGATTGGTTGAGTTTCATGTGGTCAACGTCCAATCGAGCACGATTCTGTGGTATATATATATATATATATATATATATATATATATATATATATATATATATATATATATATATATATATATATATATATATATATATATATATATATATATATATATATATATATATATATATATATATATATATATATATATATATATATATATATATATATATATATATATATATATATATATATATATATTATATATATATATATATGCAGTGTGTGTATGTATGTGTGTGCTTTACACATATATGTGATGTGGGAAAACAATAGAGGTTTCCTGCGTATTTTAATAATAGTCTTTATTATTATGAATTGGTTCAAATTTTCTTTCTTTGAGGATTCAATAACAAGAAGTTTTGAAGCTGTTTTGGCCTGAAACATCTGTGCAAAAGTAGATCCATAAAATCCAATCTACAAGAAAAAAATCTATTAAGAAACTTTTCCATTTTTTTTTTTTTTTTTTTTTTTTTTTTTTAACGAAAGCAGAAAGATAAAGAACTTAACGCTTCCAATCACTTGTTATTTGTTACTAACTTTGATAGCCATAATAATAATAATAATAATAATAATAATAATAATAATAATAATAATAATAATAATAATAATAATAATAATAATAATAATAATAATAATAATAATAATAATAATAATAATAATAATAATAATAATAATAATAATAATAATAATAATAATAATAATAATAATAATAATAATAATAATAATTTACAGAATAAAAAAATATTTTTTCACAGAGATAGAAGTAAATTAATAAATAAATGAATAAATAAATGAATAAATAACTAAAAAAATAAATAAATAAATAAATAAATAAATAAGTAAATAAATAAATTAAATTTACAAAATGTGTCATGTCCAGATTTGAAATATTTAGAAAGCGATATAATTATGCCAATATTCATTGAAGAATACATTTAAAGCACAAATATTTAAAATTTTAAAATTATGTTCAAGACATTTGAATTTTAAAAACTTTGTCGACATGCTTCCGGTAACATTAATTATATGCTTTAATTGCTTTCAAAATTCCTAAAATGTGGCTACATGAGCATTATGTAAGATTCTTTGAAAACAAGTTCAACAATATTTACTGATAACATTAGAGAATTCAGTTTTTGGGTACTAAGGTAAACTTATTTGTGGGTATGTTAAAATCTGTACTTCTTTAATTCCTTAAATGTCTCTAATTAAAAAGCACAGATTTTGATATTTATCGTACTGCTGATTAATATATGCTATTACTGGCAGGTGGCAAATTCAAAAATATACATTCACGTATTTATTGTATGATTATATTATAATTTATTTGATTATAAGATAACTTTGAGTTCAAATACTTTTTTGAGAATAGATATGACATACTTCTGTATGAAATAAAGTTTCTATTAATAAATTTAAAATATTAACGTCAATTATTTTATGAAAACAAAATTGTTTTAATTCAAGTTTTTTAATATTCATTCAAAAAAATTTAAAAAGTGCAAATTTTATGTGTTGTTTAACATGGGTGTTACAAATGTATCGGAACAAGCCACCTACTCCTGCTCAAACGAAAGAAAACATTCAGCAAGCAATTGACGCTGTAACTCGCAATATGTTGGCCACAACCTTCCGTACATGAAAAAGCTTGTGCTGGCTTGCCTTGATGCTATTGCGATCACTTCCAACACCTGTTGTGATGTCAGCACTATTCTCACACTCCAAGGTTTGTTCGTAGCAAATTTTATTAACTTATGATCACTATTTTGATATTCATAAGACCGTAACTGGGGCAGAAAGCAAGTGGGACACCCTGTACTAAGAAATAAAGTTTTCAAATGAGTAAATTATCAAAGTTGAAATGAAATTGTAAATGTATTTCAACATTTAAATTTTTTAAAAGAAATTTCCATTAAAAATTTTGTCAAGCTTTACTAAATCCCATGTCAAACCGAATCACCCGAAGAAGCTTTCTTCACTTCATGATAAACAACAGAAAAGTCTCTCCATCATTCATCCTTCTATGCTTTGGAAGATTGTAATACTATAAAGCTAGGATCTTATTGGGCACAAACTGACACTATCTCGCTATCACGAGAGAAATCATATAAGTGCTTAATAATAATAATAATAATAATAATGATAATAATAATAATAATAATAATAATAATAATAATAATAATAATAATAATAATAATAATAATAATAATAAATAATAATAATAATAATAATAATAATAATAGTGATAATGACAATAATAATAATAATAATAATAATAATAATAATAATAATAATAATAATAATAATAATAATAATAATATATAATAATAAATATAATAATAATAACTAAAAATGATAATTGTGATAATAATAATAATAATAATAATAATAATAATAATAATAATAATAATAATAATAAATGTGAGCCAATCTCCTTTTACGCATAGCTTCGTCTCACTCAGATATAAATGAATACATTAATAGTATGCTTCGTTTCTTTGGAATAAGTTCCGTGCATCTACGATAAGCTTGGCCGGTCAGCGGAATCTGCTGTAGTCCCGTGAGTCCCTTGAACTTTTCTCGAAGGACGCCAACTGAAATAACTTACTTCCATCCAGGTGTGAAATTTATAATGATAATAATAATAATAATAATAATAATAATAATAATAATAATAATAATAATAATAATAATAATAATAATAATAATAATAATAATAATAATAATAATAATATATTATTATTATTATTATTGTTATTATTATTATTATTATTATTATTATTATTATTATTATTATTGAATTATTATTATTATTATTATTAAAAATAAAAATAATAATAATAATAATATTACACTATCTAACTCATTTTATAATCTACTTCTATTTTTAAATATTTAAAAAAAATTATTTAAATAGCTTACTGACTAAAAATTATTATGCATTATGCGAAATTAAGTTCAGATTTTCCTATTGAAAACTATACGAAAAAAGAAATTTTTAAAATTTAAAGACAATTTAATGGAATAAAAAGATTAAGTCCTTGGATAATCCCTTAAATTGATTCTTCATGGGTTATAAAGGAAAATATTCATTCAAAAGCTTTCAATGGATGACATTGGAGGAAACTATTCCATATAAGAATGGGTCTAGGAGAAAAAAAGTGAGTCAAAATAGGCTAAAGAGGAGAGAGAGAGAGAGAGAGAGAGAGAGAGAGAGAGAGAGAGAGAGAGAGAGAGAGAGAGAGAGAGAGACAGACAGACAGACAGACAGACAGACAGATACAGAGAGAGACAGACAAACAGACAGACAGATACAGAGAGAGACAGAGACAGACAGACAGACAGATACAGAGAGAGACAGAGACAGACAGACAGATACAGAGAGAGACAGAGACAGACAGACAGACAGACAGATAGAGACACAGACAGACAAACAGACAGACAGACAGACAGCAGATTTTCAGGCAGGAATGAATATTGAGGGAGGAGTGGGCCTTGAGGAAGAAGTGAGTCAGGAAGAAAGAGTGGGTTTTGAGGGAGGAGTGAGTCTTGAAAGAGGAACGGAGACTATGCTAAATGTGTTTATAAATAAAATCTAAAATGAGAAATTAACAAGTTAAAAAGAATTTCTTCAGGTGTAATGTAGGAGAAAATTTGAAATCGTAAAACATTGTTATTATTGTTATTATTATCAATAAAATATACAGATGTTATCATGAGACATTCCAAATTAAATCCAAGCATTTAGGCTGTAAAAGAATCCAAAATTCATGGTTAACATTAGGATTTTTAAATTCAATAAATCATAAACACAAACTTTACTGTAATTACAAAAGAGAAATCATCCTCTTCAATTATGTAAAAATTTTAGCAACCTCTTAAAAGCACTATTAAAAATGGCGTAAAGAAAATGTTACACTGATAAATTCTGCGACGTAAATGATAATTCAAAGAAAATCGTAGATTCACTTAATTGTTATTTTATTAATATTAAAAAGTGCATTTTAACAAATAGACCAGCAAGCCAAACACACTTTGAAACATTTTTACCTCGTTACAACTCACAATTCTTATTTGAAAATATTATTCCATCATATGTCCAAAATTTAATTATTGGCCAAAAAAATAAAAATGAGAAATCTTGAGCTTCCCAAACCACAA
>SEYY01023166.1:0-2500 GCA_009176605.1 Armadillidium nasatum | reverse complement strand
TATTCAACGAGTTTTTAAAGAAAGTATTAATGCAAAAAAATTTGAGCTACCTAAAACAGGGTTGGGCAACCATTGGCATCCATGTCAAACGTGGCACTCCGATAATTTATTTCTGAGAAGTAAAACAATTTTTTTAATTTTTTATGGGAGTATTTTTAATCAGCGTAGCCCACGGGAACAATTTCGACGTGTGCAAGGCTATTTTGGTATCTCGAAGAATAGATTTTGCACGATTCTGTTATAAAATATATATTGAGTGAGTTTCAGGAGTTTGAAGACGGACGACGGTAATCTCTGAGGCAGCATCCCTACGGAGGATAGCGCGAGAACAAGTAGAATTAAACCAAGGTTTGTTAGGTTTAGTAGAACGGAAAGAATATGGAATGTAAGCCTCCATGCAAGAGAGAATCACCTCGGTTATGCACTCAGCACACTCCGAGGGACCCCTCCCACGAAAGCAATAATCATTCCGTGGGATATCAGAGAAGTATAACCGCAAGTCAGACCAGTTAGCAGCACCGAAGTGCGACAAACGTCTCCTCGCCGAAGGAGTGGGTCGTTCTTGCGGAAGACTTGAAGAGACAGGACAAGATATGGAGATAAGAAGGTGATCGGATGAACCCAGAGGAGGAAAGAGTTTAACAGTATAAGGAGAAGGATAAGAAGTAAGGAAAAGATCAAGAATGTTGGATTCATCACAAGACAGTCAGGGATACAGGTAGGGAGTTGCACCAACTGCTCAAGGTTGTTCTGGATAGAAAAGTTGAAGGCCAGTTCACCGGCTGGGTCATGAGAACTAGATGAAAGCCATTGTCGGTGGTGAACATTGAAATCACCTAAAACGATGATTTCTGAGAAAGGAGAAGAAGACAGAACGTGATCTATTTTGGAGTTTAAATAGTCGAAGAATTTCGGATAGTCGGTAGAGTTAGGAGATAAATAAACAGAACAAATAATTTTAGTAGTAGAATTGCAAAGGAGCTTTAACCATAAGGTAGAAAATTCAGGAGACTCCAAATTAGAGACACGAGAGCAAATAACAACTCTGCCCACATATGCGCAACAACCTTCTTTGGCTGAAAATTGAGTATAGGGACAGTAGGAGGTAACAGAATAATGTTTGCTGTCAGCACTCTCAAGCACCTAAGTTTCAGTTAGAAAAAAGAAATGAGATTTCAAAGAAGAGAGATGGTGTTCGACAAAGGAGAAATTTGAACAAAGACTGCGAATGTTACAGAAATTAATGAAAAAAGAAGACCGTGCACCGGACGCCGGGTCATGGCGGCACCATCCCCATCATCGGAGGCCGGCAACTCCCAAGTGACGATGGGGTGATAGGTGGGGGTGGAGGGGCATTCTTTGGATGCCATTCCTCGAAGCATCTCCGAGGCAGCTCTGATTTTTGCAATTTTTTTATTTTGTTTTATAATGGTAATGTAAGAGTAAGCGCTTGTAAATGCGTGGGAACATGTGAAGAAATGGTTGTGGAGAGGTAGTGGGAGCATAGACACTACTGTATGAGGCGAGGGTACACTAGAGACCCTCTGATTAGGTGAAACGCGAAAAGGAACGAACCAAAGGGCAACGGAGTGAAACAGATGGTCTAGCCCATCCTATCACTCCGCGGGTTATGCCCAATGGTGGGTATTTCCATCGCTTCGGACGGCGCTACGTCCTTCCCTTATAACTTTGTATATATATATATATATATATATATATATATATATATATATATATATATATATATATATATATATATATATATATATATATATATATTATATATATATATATATATATATATATATATATATATATATATATATATATATTATATATATAACTTAAAGGTAGCTGGTTCAATAGCAGATATTAATTTTCTATATAGAAATAGTCTGTGAGAGTTTTAGCAGACTAAAATACTACTATTATATATATATATATATATATATATATATATATATATATATATATATATATATATATATATATATATATATATATATATATATATATATATATATATATATATATATATATATATATATATATATATATATATATATATATATATATATATATATATATATATATATATATATATATATATATATATATATTATATATATATATATATATATATATATATATATATATATATATATATATATATATATATATATATATATATATATATATATATATATATATATATATATTTTCTCGATTTTTCGGAGGAGCTGATTTTTCTAAGAAATTGTGAAACTGTCAAATAAAATCTTCACTAAATAATTTTATCCTTTCCTTTTCTGTCGTTATATGAAAAATTAACCTTCAAATCCTAAATTAATTGGCGGAGAAGTGCGTTCCGACGCTTCCAGGACTGGCTTTCCACGAGCGTCAAATTTCATCACAGATTTTGCACTCTGTAACAGAGAGAGAGAGAGAGAGAGAGAGAGAGAGAGAGAGAGAGAGAGAGAGAGAGAGAGAGAGAGAGAGA
>SEYY01023165.1:17500-30000 GCA_009176605.1 Armadillidium nasatum | reverse complement strand
GTTTAATTGTTTAATTAATATTTAATTAAAACTGTATTAAAATATTTGAATTTAATTAAGTACTTTAAGTTATTACTGAGTTTCTTCTCGCAAATTTCGTATGTAGCGTGGTCATTCCTTTGTTGTGTCTCTTATTTTCCAGCCACTTCTGTTCTGTGGAACTCTTCTCTGTTTGTTATGCTTAATGTCAAATTTAATATCCTTATTTGTAAAGCTATTATTTGTTAATTTACTTTGGATAAAGTGGATTTTGTCTATTTTGTTATATTTGCCCAATGTGGTTTTTTTTATTATGGTTGAATCATCAGGTCTAAATGTTCCAGGCTTGGCTTAGTGTTCTGTTTGACTTGGGGAGAGGTATATACGAATGCATTTTAAATTTCATTGATAATATGCATTCCCGTTTAGACTTTCCAGATGTCTAGAAACAAGACACAAGCAATGAGGTCTCCGTCTTATATTATATTAGGAGTAAAAGGATATTAGGTATTGTTGAGCTATTATATAGGGGTAGGATGGTAAATAGAGTTGTTTAATATGTTTATGTTTATAATAGTTTATGTTTTTGAATTTGAGACTTGCCAGTCATAAGAGGTAAATTAGGTGTTGTGGGGTAGCTAACTTTATGTTTTTGAATTTGATATCTGCCAGGCATAAGAGATAATTAGGATGTTGTGAAGTTACTAACTTTATCTTTATGAATTTAACACCTGCCATGCATTAGAAGTAATAAGGGGTTGTGAAGCTATGAACTTTGCATAAGGCATATGAGGTAGTTATGTTGTTGAGAGGTTACTAGCTTTATATTTTTGGCTTTTTCGGAGGTCGCTAAGCTTATAAAGTGGCAAGCTCCCCATAGGCAGAACGCCTGCTTTACAACATAATTTTAATGAAAGGTCAAATCAAAATAGATTTCAAAATTATCTTTTTTCTGTTATTATTCAGTCTTTAAAACCGTTTGTTATTGTAGGACCCTCTCTTAATCTTTTAATTAATCCTGCATTGTTGTTGTAGGACCTTGTATTATTGGTGTAGAAGCCTGTCTTAATCCTTTACTTAATCCTGTATTGTTGGTGTTGACTCTTTATTAATCCTGTATTGTTGGTGTAGGACCCACTCTTAATCCTTTAATTAATCCTGTATTGTTGGTGTAGGACCCTCTCTTAATCCTTTAATTAATCCTGTATTGTTGGTGTAGGACCCTCTCTTAATCCTTTAAATCTGTGTTGTTGTTGTAGGACCCTCTCTTAATCCTTTAATTAATCCTTTGAAGGAGTTCTCAAAGGAAAATATTATTTTGAGGATCCACAGCATGAGCTAAGGGGTTTATGATAAAATAATATAAATAAAAAATATCATAAGTTAGGATTCAGAAGGATCACAAGAAAAATAAGGCAGATTTCTTTTTAATTATGAAGTAGGAAAATATGTGCTCTGTATACTAGTATATCGGATGCATTAGAACTCGTACAACGATTTAAAAATAGTTTAGAGCGCACATAAATTAGAAATAATTAATGTATAAAACCTAGGCGTTTTTTTTTCTTTCGGTTACAAACTACGAAATAAATTATTACCATTTGCTCATGTTTCAAACTTCTTAATAATCATTTCAAAATTCAAAGATAATAAACTAATTTATAAATCGCTGGTATCCCGACCTTCTTACAGGAATTATTATTATTGTTATTATTATTATTATTATTATTATTATTATTATTATTATTATTATTATTATTATTATTATTATTATTATTATTATTATTTTCATTATTATTATTATTGTTAAAATTTTTATTATTTTTATTATTATTATTTCAGGAATTTTTTGTTTATATCCATACCTAACAATCCATGCACGTTCTCTAGGAATCACAGGATCCGAATTAGGTATTATATACTCTGTACTGCCTTTAACGGGGCTTTTTGGACCGTCACTTTCTGGGCTACTTGCTGACAAACTCGGAAATTTCAGAGTAAGGAAAAAAAATTTTATGCAATTATCATATTCTAAATATATTAATTATTACCATAAAATAATTGTGTAATTAGTGTATAATTATTTCGAGTGCAATTATTACAAAAAAAAGTGAATGTTTGAATATTATTAAATTTGTCCGATATGGTTCCTCCTCCTTCTCAGCCACCTCTGTGTTGTGGAATTTTCATCCATCATATGTGTTTCTTGCTGAATTTAATTTTAATTACTTTCAAGGTCACTTTTATACCCACCTAAGATGCGAATTGTTGGATTTTTATTATTTTATTTTAACACCTCTCCCTTGAACAGAGCTCAGCCCAAGAAAGGTGGTGATAACTGTCAAAATAAATATATAACTGTTTTGTAATACTTTTTCAGAGCATTATAACGCTTTAATATTGAATCGCCGATATTTATCATTAGGGACTTTATTCACAGATATCCATTATTTCGTAAGTTCTATGTTTATTCATTATTAGTCATATGCATTTTTTATTTTTTTATATCCTGTTATAAAATTAACTTCTTGAGAAATCACTTTTGGAATAACGTTTTAATTAATACAGATAAAATATAAAGTTATATTAAAATCTTATTTTGTTTTGTTTTTCTTTTTGTTTTATTTAAATTCATATGTTTCCCATTTCAAGTGACTTGTCTATAGCACCTTTCTCTCTATGATCTCTCTAATTTCCATTCCGAACTTTCTATAGCAGCTCTTGTAGATCCATCCATTAAATCTATTAATAGAGGAGTTCCTTAGGGTTCTGTCTTATCTTCAACACCTTTTCTACTTTTCTTTAATGATCTTCTCTCTATTACTTCATCACTAATCCATTACTATGCTGCTGACTCCACTTTCAATACTCCTTTCAATTTTAAAGACACCCTTCTCAACAACGGTTAATTGAAACTAGAGTGGTGAACTTGCAGTAACTATTCTCTGATCATTCTCGAATTTCAATTTGGGGCAGTGAAAAATGATCATTTTTAATGCCTCAAAAACTCATTTTCTCCATCTCTCTCCACTCGACACAATCTTCCACACAACTATGAAATCTTTTTCGAAATCACACATATCAAGCCTTTATGCATCCTTAATATTCTACGTGTTTCTTTTTCACTTGATCTTTCTCGGAAAGATTACATTACTTCTCTTTCTAAACACACTTTCAAACGCCTTGCATCTAGACATGTCTGCGTTTATCGACCAGAATCAGTTATTTTCCCACCTCCGGTAGAAATTAGTATGCCTCCGCCCTTTGCCCACCGGAGGAGATATTAAAAAAGTAACGAGCATGATTGGAGGAACACCTCTATTCAACTACTCATGCAAGAATACAATATAGAAGAATATCAAATAAAACCAGATAAACTTAATTTTCAAGAAAAAAAATAAAAAGTTCGGATAAGATTCAAGTAGGTATATTTTCATAGAAGTAAGAATATAATTATTAAAACAAAGTTGTTGTAATGCTTCTCTGAGACAATCAATACAAATATGTTTAATTAAGGGCAATGAGCTGTGTTGAACATTTTTCCATCTGTCTGGAATATTTTCGAAATATTGAATCACAGTAAATAAAGGACTGTCAAACGTAAGCTAAGTTAATTCAATTTATTTTTGTCTACCATCTATACACTATACACTAAGCATAATTAGTTTAACTTACGCAAAACCAATTTTGATTCAGAGGCAGAGACCACAAATCTTTATCGAACTATCTTGCCCAAATTTTTATTTTAAATTTGTATTATGTTAAATTAAGTGTTTGTATATATTAATATAACAGGTACGTATAACACAAGAATTCTTTGTTGCAGTACTTTCTTCATCATGCAATTTTTATGTGTCGTTGAATTGAAATGAGATAAATTTGTCTTCTCTTCGACTTATTAACAAATGTGCTTTTCTAATAATGGAATGTTTGTTTATCTTTTTTCCAAAGAGAAAATTTAAAAATAAAATCCTTACTGTGAGATATTGATTTAAATGCATAATCTAATCATATATTCATGAATAGTTATTTTGTAAATACGGTACTGTAAGTTAAGAGTCTCTTATGAGATGAAAATTCATCTTATCTTAAAACACAAATCATGAATTCACCTTTCATTCAATTTACCTATTCAAGATAGGTCAGTGAATGTTGTAAGAAAATATCATGCATATAATATTTTAATATAAAAAAATTCATTGGATGATTGGAAGGACTTATTTGATAATTTTGTCATTCAATAAATATTTAGACTCAGATATATGAGCTTCGGCTTCTAAAAGAAGTTTATTTTTCTTCAACGAAGAGCTCCAACTGTTAGTATACTGTTAGTAGTCAAAGTAAGTGCAAAGATATTTGAGAGCAAGTCAAAATAAATTTATTCTCGGTCACGCAATAGTTTTATAAAAATAAAATAGAAATCTTTTTATCTGCTCTCTAATTCTGACTTTCGAAATATTTTAAAAGTTTTTTGACCTTCTCTGCACTTTCTTTAACCTATTAGCATTACACCTTATGCAACCATTTGATCAATATATAATAAAATAAATATTTGTGAAGATGTGTATATAAATGCCTTCTCCCATATAAGAGATTTACACATTTTGTGAATGATTTTGAATAGGAGAAATTGATTTAGTTTACAAAATTTAAAATTCTTACCTTTGATCATTCCAATGGGGAATATAAAGTTTCCATGATTATTTCAACGAATACCTGATGATTTAAAAAATCAAAATAAATAATCAATTGCTTTGAACTTGGTGTAGGCCAGGGATTCTAAAACTTTCTTTAATCTTAACTTCCTCTCATCAAATTAAAAGATTCATGACATCTCCCTCTTTTCCAATTGTCATAAGAATAAAATTAAAAATCGAATAAATATGAAAGACCTTCTCACGACTATCCTGGGCTTCTCTCTCTACCACCATTTTGAGAAGTTCTGATGTAATTCATTTTATATAATAATCGTATATCCTTTTAGAACACAATGACTTAGAGTGATACTTTAGAGACTCTATATTTCATTTCAAAATATTATAATATTTCCTTTCATTTTTAAACACAATTTGCAAATCAAATTAATGAGCAGGTTTGTTTGGAAGTTTTCTTGAATTGAAAGTCTGAATTTATTAATTTTTTTTTGCTTTTGCATTGATTCTTACTATTTTTTATTTATTTGCTTCATAATTTTACTTATATAGAATTAATATAATTGTTTTCTTTAGGTATTTGTATCTCTGTTATTAGTTTTATCAGGAGTGACAGGGTTACTTTTTATTGCTATACCTGTAGGAAGAATTGAAAAAAAACTCCCTAAACAACTTCCAGTGATTGTAGAGTGTTCTGCAAATTCATCAGGGACAGTTAAACCTCAGTTGTCTTGTACATTGGATGAAAAACATTCTGAGAATTTTATTAATATATCTAAGTGCAGTGTTAATTGTGCTGAAATCGATACAGATTCTTTTAATTTAAAAAATACCATTCAAAGTTGGTGCGATAATATCGCTGATTGTGCATTAAATGAAAATGATAATAGTTTCACAAGTCCAACACATCATGAAAAATTTGATCCTAATAGCAAAGATAATGGGACGTATTTTCTTTTCAATAACTTTTCCCTGACAATATCTATTGTAAAAAATAAAAATTTCATTAATGTAAGTGAATCATTTTGTCCAGAAAGAACACCAGAAGGGGAAATAGTAAGTTGCTGTTTTTTCAAATTTTTATTATTTTAAATTTATCTGCTTACTTGAAATAAAATAAAATTGTAATTAAGTTTATAATAATTTAACATTTTAAAATATTTGTGTTTCTTAATTAACTTAAAGAAAAAGAACCAAACATTTAAATTTTTCAGTTAGTATAAATTTGATTGTTTAAAAACCCTTAGTTCTTAGATTCAGGGGAAGATAATTCTAGTGCAGAAAATAGAAGTACAGCAATGCCTGACAACTGCCACATGAAATGCCATGGGTTTGCATTGACGAAGGATATTTGCAAAAATAAAAAACACCTAGAGGATAAAAACCCAATGGTGACAATGATTGGTTACATCTTTGTAAGGCTCATCAGCCAATTTGCAGTAGGTAATAGTCACTTATTTATTTTTATTAATAATATATTATACAAATTAATTAGATAGGAAACTTCTTATATCTTGTCAAAGAGTAAATTATACCCAAAGAATCTGTTTTCGAAATTTATTTATTATTTTGTTTTGAATTTAATATTTATAATTAGTATCCAACAATATACTTTAAATATATAGGACTTAAAGATACAAAAATGTTTTTTGCATTATAAAAGTAAAAAAAAAAAAATAATTGTGAACAGGAAAAACAAAAGATTTCCAAAAATCTCACCAATAAAAATATAGCTATAGATGGTAAATTTAAGGTAAATTAAAATAGGCATAGATGGTATATTTAAGGTAGAAATTTTTATTTAGCTTTAAAGCAAAATATATCTTTTTAAGTGTGTATTTTACTACAATTGCCGATATTTCATATTATATAAAAGCTAATATGAATATGCAAGCTCCCTATCCCTCGCAAACAAAACCCCATTTTTGTTATTTTCGATTCTAAAATCAATCTCAAAGAGTATCAAACGTAATTTACCCCTGATCTCCTGTTTAGCTACGTATGGCATACAACACATTCAAATACAATCATACACACATACATACACAAATTTATGGAAGAAGAGACATTGGAAATAGAAGAAAGAGAAAACGATGAAGAATTTCTTCCAGAATTTGAACTTAGGGAAAATTCTCAGAATAAATTTGTGTATAAACATTAAGCAATAGGACCATTACTGCTATAGTCAATGCAGCATTAAAGCATATGAGGATATTGAGTGAAAGAAATATATTAGATATAAAAAGGTTGAAAGAGTGAGGAAAGTGTTGCAAAAAAAATGTCCTCAAATGACATTTGAAAAAACATATGTTGAATGCATTACATTTGACTGCAGAAAAGATCGAAGTAAAAGAAAAGATGAATATAAATTGAAAGAGCATTATGTTATTATAAAAAAACCAGGTGATATTTTCTTGACACATGTTACACCAGATTCTGCCAAGGCCCGATGTATTACTGATTAAATAATAACTTTTTTAATTGATTCTAATTTTTTTTTAATTCAAAACTCCAATAACCAATATTATCTTACCATTTAATCAGACTCATCGTTCACCCTTTTCGAAGGCGCTGTTAAAGCAATCCTCACTGAGAACGACGGAGATATTGGCCTTCAAAGAGTGTTCGGAAATCTCGGACAAATAGTCATGGCACCGATTTCTGGAAGGCATCATTGACAGATTTGCTGATTACAAGTAATAGTATTCATATTATTATTATTAATATTGTTATTATTACTTTTATTATTAAAAATAATAATGATAATAATAACAATAATAATAATAATAATAATAATAATAATAATAATAATAATAATAATAATAATAATAATAATGATATTTATTATTATTATTATTATTATTATTATTATTATTTTTATTATTATTATTATTATTATTATTATTATTATTATTATTGATATTTTCATTGTTATTATAATTACTATTATTTTTATTGCTATGATATATTTAGTTTTGAAAATAATAATAATAATTATTATTCATTGTCGTTATAATTAATATTATTGCCAACATCATCATCCTCATCATGAATATTATTATAATTATTATTATTTATATTATTATTATTATAATATTATTATTATAATAATTAAAAGATATTTATTATTATTATTAATATAATTTTCATTATTACTGTTTTAATCTCTTCTTAATTGTTACCAGGCCAGTTTTTTACATGTTTTGCGTAATAGAATTGATGTGCGCACTTTTCTTCTTAAGAGTTAATTTGGATTTCAAGAAACCTTCTAAAAATGTCTTGAAAAATTTCAAGACACTAATTACTCAGCCAAGAGTCTTCATTTTCCTTATTATTTATTCTATCAAACGGTAAGAAATTATATCGAGACAACCAAACACTTAATGTTCAATAAATCACACCTTAATCAAAATTGAGTGACTCTTTTCTTTCTAGGCTTATTTTTAACTCTTTGAAGGAACATTCCTTAATATTTAATTAACAAATTTTTGCAACATCAAAACGTTCTTGAATATTTAACCAACAAAATTCTGTAACATCGAAACGGTCTTAAATATTTAACCAACAAAATTCTGTAACATCGAAAAGTTCTTGAATATTTAACCAGTAACATTCTATAACATCGAAACGTTCTTGAATATTTAACAAACAGAATTCTGTACCATCGAAACGTTCTTGAATATTTAACCAACAAAATGTTGTAACATCGAAACGTTCTAAAAATTTTAACGAACAAATTTTTGCAACATCGAAACGTTCTTGAATATCCAACAAAATTCTGTAACATCGAAACGTTCTTGAATATTTAACCAACAAAATTCTGTAACATCGAAACGTTCTTGAATATTTAACCAACAAAATTCTGTAACATTCTGAAAACTTCTTCTTGAATTTGAATATATTCTTAAAATTATAAACATTATTATTATTCATTGATTATTATTATTATTAATTATTATTATTATTATTATTATTATTATTAATATTATTATTATTTTTTTTTTTTTCCTAAATCCAATAACATCCTAAATATCACGGCAAGAGATACAACCATAAATCGAGCCACATTTTCAAAACTATTAGTTATTATCCATATTCAAACCAAAATATGCTCACTCTTACAATGACTGCTAAAATTTTCAGTCATTAACGGAATATCATATGAATTGCAGACAAATTTAATAATGTCTAACCGAAATGTAAGAATACCAAATTTGAGCAACTCAAACTCACATACACTAAATAAAACGAAGTATATAATAACCTAATCTCTGGGAGCTATTTCATACAAATAACATTGACTGGAAAAAGTTCTAACCTAAAATTATTATTGCAAATTATTATTTACATTATTATTATTATCATTATTCCAATATTGGATTATTATTATTCTATTATTATTATTATTATTATTATTATTATTATCATTATTATTATTATTATTATTATTATTATTATTATTATTATTGTTATTATTATTATTTTTATTATTATTATTATTATTATTATTATTATTATTATTATTATTATTATTATTATTATTATTATTATTATTATTATTATTATTATTATTATTATTATTATTATTATTATTATTATTATTATTATTATTATTATTATTATTATTATTATTATTATTATTATTATTATTATTATTATTATTATTATTATTATTATTATTATTATTATTATTATTATTATTATTATTATTATTAATATTATTATATTATTATTATTATTATATTATTATTATTATTATTATTATTATTATTATAATATAAATATTTATTAAATATTATTATTATTATATTTATTATTATTATTATTAATAAATTATAATTATTATTTATTATATTATTATTATAATTTTTTATTATAATAAATATAATTATTAATTATTATTATTTAATTATTATTTTATTATTATTATTATTATTATATTATTATTATTATTATATTATTATTATTATTATTTTAAATTATTATTATATTATTATTATTATTATTATTATTATCATTATTATTATTATTATTATTATTATTATTATTTATTATTATTATTATTATTATTATTATTATTATTATTATTATTATTATTATTATTATTATTATTATTATTATTATTGTTAGTATTAGTAGTAATTTATTAGTAGTAGTAGTAGTAGTAGTAGTAGAGTAGTAAGTAGTAATAGTAGTTAATATTTCTATTTCTATTTTATATTACTGACAGGAATCTGCTATGGATTCATTAAAAATTTTATCTTTTGGCTTCTGGAAGATCTTGGGGCCGATAAGAGTTTAATGGGTATATCGGTAACTGTTGGGTCAATAGCTGGCATACCAATACTATGGATTACTTCTTTTTTTATTAATAAATTGGGCTACGTGAATACTCTTGTTCTTTGTTGCCTAATCTACGTCATTCGTCTCGTTGGTAAGAAACTTTCTTCCTTACTACCTTAGAAAATGAAAAATGTATTGATTATGCTTTATAAGTGGAGTGTTTTTATTCCCGTAGGATATACTATAATAGAAGATCCCTGGCTTGTAATGCCCTTTGAGGTTTTGGAGGCATTTACATCTTCTCTTTTTAATGTTATCGCTATGTCGTATGCTGAAACTTTATCCACCCCTTCTACGTTGTCCTCAATGCAAGGTTTATTAGGTGGAGCCTATTATGGCCTTGGTAAGGAAAAATTTTAATATTTCAACTGAGACCATATTCATTTTAAAACTTTATACATAAATTTAGTTGAATCTTTTTCTCAGATTTAGAACAGAATTTTATTGCAATATCTGATCTACATGAACATACATTGCTTAAGACTAAACTAACAACGTTCTTATCTTTCAAAATTAACTTTCATACATTTTCAGGTAAAAGTGTTGGAACCTTAATTGGAGCGATTATAATTGACATCTTAGGAAGTACTTTATCATATCGAATATTAGCAGCTCTCGCTGGTGCAACTGGAATCTTGTATTTTATAATAAACATTTTATTTTTTAGGAAACCAAAGGAAACACCTGTTACTCTATTTGAAAGACGAATAGATGTCTCTGAATTCAATTTAGATAGTTTTCGAAATACAAATCGACATGCTCCAAATAATGTTATTAAAAAATCGAAACTTAAAGGGAGAGATAACAAAGCTTTTAACGATCAACCATAGCATTTTTCAACAATCATCTTTCAAATTAAGAGTTTTAGCATTATATTACGTTCAATTACAAATGTGAAATGTAACTTTTGTATACATTCCCTGTTTGTAAAATTTCCTATCTTCAGTCAGTAATATAACTTGTAATACGGACATTTAAATGGTATGGGAGACAAATTTTACATTTGCCAGAAATTTTCTTTTTGTTTTTAACATGCAGTAAACAAGAATCTCTTATGGACTGCAAAAGGACATATTTTTAATAATATCTTTCCCATATATAAGTTAACGGGGAGATCAATAAATAAGAAGCGAACCTTAATTTGGGGATTATTTTTATATTGGAAAAAAAATGAAAGTAAAATTAAAAATTCCAAAATTAACTGAAGGAGTACAAGTACTCCTAGAACATTCTTTAAGAAAGTAAAAGGAGGAAGAATAGGAATTAGAAGTAAAGTTAGAGGACACCTTGAAAGATTTATTGAAAAGAATAATCAAATTTGGGAATAAGAAAACAGAAGGAGAAATGGAAAGATATGAGGGTATCTCACTTGAGTGTCTTACTAACGAAAAAGATATTTGTAACATTCACTCTTATGACCAAGAAATAGAGAGATTATGATAAAATGAAGAAACCTTAATGAAATGCTGCATTGAAGTTATAATCTGACAAAAGAAAGAGATATGTTACCTTTCATGAGTACAGTATTAAACCTTTGAAAATGAGTGACTTGTGCAATTCATTGATCAACCACATAACATTTTAAGTAAATGCGCAGAGCACTCTTGGCCTGTCGAATCATATCCCTGCAACGATTATAAGTTTAATGAAATTTACAAAGAGTGATCGGAGAAGAGTTTTTTTCCACCCTCGATACGCACTGTCTCTCTCCTGTATGGTACAAGAGAAGACGTCATCAAACCATGAATTTTACGTTGAAGAGGGAATGAACCTTCTCATCCCATCAGATATCATGGCTCCCACTCTTTCTGCGGACACCGAAGCATCATCAGTGTCAAACCAGGATTCATTCCAAAAATAGTTGGTGAAAAAGCGAAGCAATGCCCCACAATTAGCCCAATCAATGTGCCAGAAAGTATTATACTTTAGAGCTATGAGATGATTGTGGTCAGAGTTACCGATAGGAGTGAAAACGATATAATTATAATGAGAATGAGTAGTGGTGAATAACAATTCATGCGTATTTAAGAATTGGTTAAAACGACCTAAGGTTTGTGTAGGTTCCCTAATCAATTGCTCCAGGTCGTTCATAATACTGAATGATTTAGCCTCCTCCCCACCTGTATCGGTATGAGAGGAGTCTAGCCACGAAGTGTGATGCACGTTGAAATTCCTTAAATATAGGACTTCAGCATTTGGATGATATATATATATATATATATATATATATATATATATATATATATATATATATATATATATATATATATATATATATATATATATATATATATATATATATATAGGGTGTTACAGGACCTCACCGACAAACTTGTAGGACTGACAGGTCATACGGAGATGAACAATTTTTTGCCAAAGTACAAATATCCCAGATCACGTCTTCTCGGAGTTATCCGCATGGGTCCATGTGCTCGTCTGTTTGGATAGGAAATGGAATATAAATAGTTGTACACAATACATTTTATTGAAACGGGTCGCACACGTCCAATCCAATCTTCCCCAAGG
>SEYY01023165.1:2500-12500 GCA_009176605.1 Armadillidium nasatum | reverse complement strand
CTTCATGTAATTAAGTGCGATTATAATTTTTAGGTTTATGGATAGGAGTTAAATATTTAAATTTAAATAGAAGAATGGCCCTTCTTTACAACAACCCTTTACAATAAAAAAAACCATATATATATATATAATATATATATATATATATATATATATATATATATATATATATATATATATATATATATATATATATATATATATATATATATATATATATATATATATATATATATATATATATATATATATATATATATATATATATATATATATATATATATATATATATATATATATATATATATATATATATATATATATATATATATATATATATATTATATATATAATTTTTAAAAACAAGTTATTTGTTTATTTATTTTTTTTTATACACACAGCAATAAAAGAATAACAGCCCCTACAACTCTCACCTAAGGCGAATTTCGTAGGTAAGCACAGAGGTGATCTTTAAGATTACTGAGATTAAATTCAGCAGGAAACACAAGATGGGAGAGAATTACACAAATCAGAGGTGGCTGGAAAGAAATAGGTACCACATCCGACAAAACTGGAGTTGCCTATGTGCACACAAAATTTATGAGTAGACAATGCATTCTTTGCCTATCGAGGACGCAGTAAAGCATTTGCCGCTGTAGTACCTATAGAAATGAGATAAGACACCAACATCAAGTCACAAAGAGAAAAGATTAAGCGAACTTGAAAGAGTGGAACAGTTTACAAGTCTTTTAGCCTTTAACTCAACCCTATCCAAAACATGAATGAAACCTTAGCCTTCCCAGATATGAAGGTAGTACTTCATACAAGAGCGAATGAGGTCCATTGTATAATTGGAGTATCTGCGAAGAAGTAAAAAAATTCTCGCAGTTTAAACAGAACTCCCTGCTTCTTTGAGGCAGCCCTAGCAACCATTATGATGTAATGTTCCCAATACAATTTTTTATTTATGTGAAGTCCAAGAATATTTATACTGACAACAGGAGGGACTGGAGAATCATCGAAAGAAATAGAAAAATTAGAAGATGTTTTCGAGAGGGAAATTTCTAGAAGTTGAGTTTTTAATGAGTGTTGAATTTCACAAGATTGAGAAGACCCCACTGGAAAATCTATTCAAATCAGCAAGAAAGTAATATAAAAGATGAAGACTAGAAACAACTTTAGATGCAAAGGAGTGAGCAGGTTTGAAATGAGTAGAAGAATAGAGGGTCGAGTCATCGGCATTTGAATAGATGAGTTTAGATGAGCAGATGAGATCATTAATTAAAATAGGAATAGAATATGAGATAAGACATAACCTTGAGGAACATCTCTGTTGATAGGAAAGGAAGAAAAAGTCACCCCATCAACACTAACCAAAATGGAACGTTTAGAAAAAAAGGTAGGCTTAAATAAGAAAGGAGAATGATGGTAACTTGGAAAGCATTGAATCATGCCACACCTGGTCAAATGCTTTAGATATATCAAGCACCATCATACAAGTCTTCCCATGGTCCCTAATGGCAGAAGACCATAAATCTGTGATATATAGAAAGTATATCACCAATAGACCTGTAATAGTGAAAGCCATACTAATAATCAGAATGAAAGGAATGGGAATCCATATGATCCAAGAAATGAGAGTTTGAGAAAGGCTTCAAAGATCTTGGACATATTACAAGTAAGAGCTATAGAGCGATAGTTAGAAATATCAGAGTGGTTACATTTCTTTGGAATGGGTTGGAAGAAGAAAAAGGACTAGTATTGATGCACAGAGAGAAAAGTTGAATAAGGGACGGAGCCAGCTCTGAAGCACACTCCCTTGAAACTCGAAAAGGAATGTCATCCGGTCCACATGCCTTATAAACGTTCATTGATTTCAGAAGCCCATGCATTTGGAATTGCAGTTTAATCACTTTGGTGGCCTAAAATTTGAGAAGTTTTTATTTTTTCAAAGCATATATAACTTTCAAAATTTTATCGGAGAGGGAAGAAATTACTATGTGAGGCATAATTGAGTAGGAGAGTGTTTCAAGAGGAAGAATAGCTAAGGAGATATTTTTTACAAATGAATGAACAAAGAGTTCAGTTTTCACTAAAAACAAAGCGTCAGCAGTTGTGCTGCAAGAAGAGACAGGAGGAAGAAGCAAAGTTAGAGTTGACATTTTTGCAAAATGCCAGAAAGGGCATGAGGAAGACAAAATAGAAAGATTATTTCATTTTGTAAGGATAAAAGAGTTATTAATGCTAAGGAGAATGGATTTTGCACTATTATAGAATGAACCAAATTTTTAATTTTAGTTTAAGAGAGAGAATATGTGGGGGACGCTAATTCACCTTTATTATTAACTCTGCGTGCAGATGAAGCAAAATCCTTCGAAGGGAAAATTAGAAAAGCACATCTTCGAGTCCAACCAGTTTCGACTAGCTATATACCTTGAGAATTGAACGAAAAAGCTGGGGTTGTTGAACATTAAAATTAAAAAAAAAAAAAATAGAGGAGAGAGAATGTATTCTATTTTGAAGTTTAGATTAGTCGAAAATTTCAGATATTCAGCTAATTAAGAGGTAAAGGAATAGAATATTTGATATTAATAAAAGATTGGTAAGAATATCTATGAGGTACAAAGTGAAAAATTAGGAAGATTCAAATTAGAGATTCGGAAAGAAACAACATAGTTGCTCACATATGTTCAAAGACCGCCTTCGGTTGAAAATTCAGGATAGAGATAGTAAGAAGGAACAGAGAAGGGTTTGCTGTTGGAAAGTTCAAGCATCTAATTTTCAGGCAAGAACATGAAGCGAGTGAGGTGATGTTAAAAAAAAGTGGAAATTAAATTCCGATCGTTGCAAAAATTAATAAAAAATAGGAAAAATATATTAGAGTAAGCCGTTGTGAATTCTTGGTGACACAAACTCCATCATTTCAAGCTATCAACTTCAAAGTGATGAAGAAATGAGTAGTGGACGAATGAATGTCATTGTTTGAATGACACCCCCTCCAAGAATTGTATATATATATATACAAGTGAGATATAGATCTGTTCTTATGTTCATGTTTTTTTATTTTTTTTTTTCAAAGAAAATGTGTGAATATATGCTAATAGGTGTATAGAGTACCTGTGTAGAAAGGGAAGGGTGATGGGAATGGGATTCGACCAATGTATGGTAGAGGATGCTCTACAGATACTTTCTGAGAAGATAAAATATGAAAAAGAACCAGAAATTAGAGGCAAACAAAAGTAAAGCCTTATATTTTTTGGGGTAATGCCAATGTAAGGTACTTTTAGTGTTTCAGATTGCGTTATGTTCTCTCTCTTTCTCTCTCTCTCTCTTCTCTCTCTCTCTCTCTCTCTCTCTCTCTCTCTATCATATATATATATATATATATATATATATATATATATATATATATATATATATATATATATATATATATATATATATATATATATATATATATTGTCATATCATTAATATTTGAGAGTTAATTTGGAGGAATATATTTCTTAATAAAGCTGTGAAACATTACTCGTCGGGAGGAAAAGCCATATTACTAAGAGTTATATCGCATAAGATGTGGAGAACTCTTGAATTTGGTTGGACCACTATTCTTTTATTTATTCTGATTACATCTGTAAACGGGTATTGAACATTTAATTATAGTATTTTTTTTTAAACATTTTAATTAAAAACAATAAAAAAAATAAAACAAATTTTAAAAATTTAAATTTGCTGTAAAATAAGAATAAATCTAAATGTTATATTATCCGGAAAAAGGAAATATTATTTTAATATATTCAAATAGTAATATAACAGAAGTAAGATTTCAAATCATGCACATTACATTACTCCTTTCAGTTTGCAGTTGGTAGACGCAAGGAGGGTAGCCTTGGAGCAACTAACCTCTGATCTTTCACGTATTTTAAATTGAGGCAGAGAAAACAAAGATGTTTTAAATGACTCAAAAACTCAGTTCCTTTATCACTCCACTCGACACAATCGTCCATACAACCATGATATCTTCTTCGAAAACACACAACTCAAGCCCTCATCTGTTCTTAATATTCTCCGTGTTTCTTTTTCTCGTGATCTTTCTTGGAAAGATAACATTACTTCTCTTTTTAAACAAGCTTCTAAGAGGTTGCATGTTCTGAGGCGCAGTTCAGAATTTCTTTACGCCATCCCAGATGCTTTATTTCTATAGCGGTGTTGTTCGCCCCTATATGGAGTATGCTTCACACATCCATCTGAGGTGGTTCCACTCATACAGCTCTCCTTAAGAAAGTGGAGTCTAGGGCTTTTCTTTTCATCAATTCTCCTGCTCTTACTAACTTTCCCCAATCCCTTTCTGCTCTTCAGATTGCTGCGTCACTTTCTCTTTACTATCGCTATCACAACGGACACTGCTCTTCTGAGCTCTCTCGTAGCATTCCACTCTCATACAGCTCTCCTTGAGAAGGTGGAGTCAAGGGCTTTTTGTCTCATCAACTTTCCTGCTCTTACTAACTCTCCCCAATCCCTTTCTGCCCATCAAATTGTTGCGTCACTTTCTCTTTACTATCGCTATCACAACTGACACTGCTCTTCTGAACTCTCTAGTAGCATACCTCCTTCATTGAGAAGAGCTCATGCGATACGTCACTCTACGCATTCTTATCCTTTCTCTGTTCAGCTATTTCATCCCAAGACTTAACCGCTATGCTCAATCTTACATGTACTCTACTGGTAAAGTCTGAAACACACCCTCTTTTTCTGTTTTGCAACTTACTGGGGCTGGTACACTTTGAAGCGCCGTGTATCTGGACATATTTGTTTTCCCAAGTCCGGTAGAAGTTGGTAGGGCTTTGACCTTTCTCCACCGGTGGATATATATATATATATATATATATATATATATATATATATATATATATATATATATATATATATATATATATATATATATATATATATATATATATATATATATATATATATATATATATATATATATATATATATATATATATATATATATATATATATATATATATATATATATATATATATATATATCATGCGCATGAAACGAGAAACTTGATGTCTTGGAGTGATAAAAAAGTTACGAGAAATAAATTCAGAATCAGCATAATCAATTTATTAATCTAAATCACATGTCTTTGCTTTGGTTTCAAATTGTTGTTTAATATACATAACACAATAAAACAATTCATAGTATGAACATAAAACATAAAATAAAATCTAAACAGTTAGAAAGCAAAATGAAATGAGGCTGGAATTTAGAACGAGATTTATATCATGTAGAGAAAATCAGGCGAATTTGCTGATCTTTCAAAAAAACTCCAGTTTTATTTTACAGAAAAGAAAAATCTTTATCACAAATTGTTGAAATGATTAAGAAATTATTATTGGAGAATTAAATACCTTGATGACTAAGTAATTATTATTGGAGAATTGATTATCTTGGTGACTAAGTAATTATTATTATTGGAAAATTGAATATCTTGATGACTAAGTAATTATTATTTATGGAGAATTGAATATCTTGAGGACTAAGTAATTATTATTGGAGAATAGATTATCTTGATGACGAAAGGTTCAAGAAGCAAGAACATTGCTGAAATTAGCATTCCTCCTCCCATAAAGATGAATGCAAATACATAACTTTTACTTGCATCTATAATGGCTCCTAAATATATATATATATATATATATATATATATATATATATATATATATATATATATATATATATATATATATATATATATATATATATATATATATATATATATATATATATATATATATATATATATATATATATATATATATATATATATATATATATATATATATATATATATATATATATATATATATATATATATATATATATATATATATATATATATATATATATATATATATATATATATATATATATATATATATATATATATATATATATATATATATATATATACAAAAATTTAATGAAGTTAAAAATATATTATTTTATGTTTATTTATTCTTTTCGGGGAACTGTATTGAAAATTAAAATGTCACTCTATTATAAAATAACATTTTTTTCCTCTATAATAAATGAACGTTAACATCTTTGAAAGTGGACTTGAAAGAACACAAGGACCTCCAGGATTTGGAGGACCTCCAGGACCTCCAGGACCTCCAGGACCTCCAGGACCTCCTCCGTAAATAGGATTTAATTTAGATGATGAAGGTAATTTTATTATTGAAAAATGTCTTGGCAAATGTCAAATTTGTTTCTCATGCCATTTAAATGTGCGTATAACAAGTTATATTACTTAATGAAGAAAGGAAATTACACAAACAAGGAATGTATACAAAAGTTACATTTCACATTTGTAATTGAACGTAATATAATACTAAAACTTTTAACTTGAAAGATGATTGTTGATTATGATTAATTGATGATGATGATGATGATGATTGTTGATTATGGTTAATCGTTAAAAGCTTTATTATCTCTCCCTTTAAGTTTTGATTTTTTAATAACATTATTTGGAGTATGTCGTTTTGTATTTCGAAAACTATCTAAATTAAATTCAGCGACATCTATTCGTGTAACAGGTGTTTCCTTTGGTTTCCTAAAAAATAAAATGTTTATTATAAAATACAAGATTCCAGTTGCACCAGCGAGAGCTGCTAATATTCGATACGCTAAAGTATTTCCTAAGATGTCAATCATAACTCCTCCAATTAAGCTTCCAACACCTTTACCTGAAAATGAATGAAAGTTAATTTTCAAAGATAAGAACGTTATTCGTGTGTTCTTAAGATCATGTTCATGTAGATCAGATATTGTATTAAAATTCTGTTCTAAATCTGGGAAAAAGATTCAACTAAATTTATGTTTCAAGTTTTAAAATGAATATGATCTGTCTTGAAATATTAAAATTTTTCCTTACCAAGGCCATAATAGCTTCCACCCAATAAACCTTGCATTGTGGACACCGTGGAAGGACTTGATAAAGTTTCAGCATACGAAATAGCGACAACATTAAAAAGAGAACCTGTAAATGCCTCCAAAACCTCAAATGGCATTATAAGCCAGGGGTTTTCTATTATGGTATATCCTACGGGAATAAAAACACTTCACTTAAAAAGCATAAATAAATTCATTTTTCATTTTATAAGGTAATAAGTAAAAAAGTTTCTTACCAACGAGACGAATGACGTACATTAGACAACAAAGAACAAGAGAATTAACGTAACCCAATTTATTAATAAAAATAGGAGTAATCCATAGTAATGGTATGCCAGCTATTGCCCCAACAGTTACCGAAATACCCATTAAAATCTTATCGGCCTCAAGATCTTCCAGGAGCCAAAAGATAAAAGTTTCAATGAATCCATAGCAGGTTCCTGTCAGTAATATAAAATAGAAATATCAACTACTATTATTCTTACTACTTCTGCTACTACTACTTCTAATAATAATAATAAAAATAATGATAATAATAATGATAATAATAATAATAATAATAATAATAATAATAATAATAATAATAATAATAATAATAATAATAATAATAACAAGCAGCGTTGCTGAAGCAAAGTCTAAACATAAAGGCTTAGACTTGGGTAAACATTTTCATTCCTCTCCTTGAGAAATGACCAAATAAATGGCATATATATATATATATATATATATATATATATATATATATATATATATATATATATATATATATATATATATATATATATATATATATATATATATATATATATATATATACTGTAGATTTATTGCCACCGCACAAATAATAATAATAATAATAATTATATATAATAATAATAATAATAATAATAATAATAATAATAATAATAATAATAATAATAATAATAATAATAATAATAATAATAATAATAATAATAATAATAATAATAATAATAATAATAAAATAATAATAATAATAATAATAATAATAATAATAATAATAATAATAATAATAATAATAATAATAATAATAATAATAATAATAATAATAATAATAATAATAATAATAATAATAATAATAATAATAATAATAATAATAATAATAATAATAATAATAATAATAATAATAAAAACTAAAATAATAATAATAATTAATAATAATAATAATAATTATAAAACAATAATAACATAAACGTGTATTACTATTTTAACATCAAAATAGTGGAGGAAATTTTTTTCCTAAAAAAGTGACGGAATAATAATAATAATAATAATAATAATAATAATAATAATAATAATAATAATAATAATAATAATAATAATAATAATAATAACATATATAACAATAATTTCCAAATATTATTTTACTTCTATTATTATCATCATTATTACTAATTATTATTAAAATTTTTTTTTTTTTTTTTTTTTTTTTTTTTTTTTTTTTTTTTTTTTTTTTTTTTTTTTTATTATTATTCATTTTTACTAATTATTATTAAAATTTTTATAAGAAAAATAATTCAGTATAGTTCTTAACAGTTAACAGTTTATTCAGGAAATTGTATATTTCAGGACGTACAATTTTATTGCAACTCTTATGCTGTTAAATACAAAAATAATAATAAAATAATAATAATAATAATAATAATAATAATAATAATAATAATAATAATAATAATAATAATAATAATAATAATAATAATAATAAATTCAATAATAATATTAAAAATAAAAATAATGATGGCAATATGAATCGTAATAATGCTAAAAAAATCACAAAAATAATAGTAATAACAAAATTTGTGATTTTGACTTAATGAGGAAATAAGTGGTTAGGTCGACAACTTTCTTTCATATTTTTGTATCAAGTGATTATTAATATGTTTACGAAATGTTAGAAGTTTTGCTAATTTTTTTATGTTATTTGGAAGATTATTAAATTTTTGAATGTCATTGTACCATATAGCTCCCAGAGATTAGGTTATTATATACATGGTTTTATTTAGTGTATGTGAGTTTGTGTTGTGAAAATCTGGTATTCTTACATTTTGGTTATGCATTATTAAATTTGTCTGTAATTCATATGACATTCCGTTAATGACTTTGGAAATTTGAGTAGTCATTGTAAGAGTGAACATATTGTGGTTTGAATATGGATAATTTTTTTGAAACGTGGGCTTGTATGTTCATAGTAATTGCTTGTTCTCGATAATATACGAGTTATTTTTTATGTAGTGTTATTATAACTCTGCCTCTAGTCCTTGGGACATCCTTTATTTTCCTGCTTGCGCTCCTCTCTTATGTGGTGATGATTTTTAAGCAAAATCTTTTGTAGACCTTTCAAGAAGGTTTCAGTGTTACAGAATTTTGTTGGTTAAATATTTAAGAACGTTTCGATGTTATAGAATTTTGTTGGTTAAATATTCAAGAACGTTTCGATGTTACAGAATTTTGTTGGTTAAATATTTCAAGAACGTTTCGATGTTGCAAAAATTTGTTCGTTAGAAATTTTTAGAACGTTAAATATTTTCGATGCTACAGAATTTTGTTGGTTAAATATTCAAGAACGTTTTGATGTTGGAACGTTTTGGTTAAATATTCAGAAATTTGTTGTTAAATATTAGAGGAACGTTCCTTCAAAGAGTTAAAAATATGCCTAGAACAAAGAGTCACTCAATTTTGATTAAGGTGTGATTTAATGAACAATAAGTGTTTGGTTGTCTCGATATAAATTCTTACCGTTTGATAGAATAAATATAAGGAAAACGAAGACTCTTGGCTGAGTAATTAGTATCTTCAAATTTTTACAGACATTTTCCGAAGGTATCTTGAAATCCAAATTAACTCTTAAGAAGAAAAGTGCGCAAAACAATTCTATTACGCAAAACAAATAAAAAACTGGCCTGGAAACAATTAACGACAGATTTATCAAGACTAAAACAGTAATAATGAAAATAATATTAATAATAACAATAATAAATACATTGCAATTATTATAATAATAATATAAATAATAAT